>QLIY01000783.1:26040-60609 GCA_003260075.1 Phallusia mammillata | reverse complement strand
GATTCGGTTTCGGCCGAATCGCAACAAATTATTCGGCCGAAACCGAATCTTTGCAAAAGTGGCCGATTCGGCCGAATAAATTCGGCAAACCGAATATTCGGTACATCTCTAATAAATATGTACAGTGACGATGCTTCAATATGTTTGTTATTTGTAACTAGCCTACTTTTGCGGTGAGACGTACACTAGACTTCTTACCAGAATGTATAGTTCCGGCTTTTTTCACCTCAGTTGTTATAATTTTTTTGGATAGAATTTGTAGGCTGTTTTGGGTTTTAACGTTTTAAAGTTTGGTTAAAATTTTATTTGCCCACAGTCTTGGAACTTACTGATGTTTTATTACTTGATTTTAATTCCAACATTCGCCTAAGCTAAAACCACAGATTACTCATAATACTGTATGCTAAAACCATAGATTTTTTTAGAATTCCATGCTAAAACTCCAGAAATATTACAATTAGCGGTTACCATCCGAAACTTAACGGTTCGTGCATCCATTGTAAATGACGTAATTTATCGCGTTCGTGGTTGCCTAGTCACGCGAACTATTCCAAGAGACCACGTGAAATTGTTTTTTTGGTTCGTTTTACGTGTAGGTAATAGTTTTTATGTTCAAAACCAAGTGATGTGCAATTCAGTATTAAAAAAACAGTATTAATTAGATGACAAATGTGAGTAAATGTGTCGTTATCTTATGTACACATTTGTGTGCATTATTTTATTTTCGATATCTTTCAAGTCACTGAAAATCAGTGTATGGTGTAGTATAGTATTTATCTTATGTTATGCAGGCACAATATTACAAAAACTATTTTATAAATTGTAAACTAAAAAACTGTGTTAAAGAATATTTGTTACGGTATGTATTTGGAGTGTGGTTGAGGCTTATCGATAAAATTGAGGAACATCTTCCTAAGATACCTTTATGGTGGGTTGTTGCAATATTATTTTAAAAGAACTTAAAATATTTAGTGGGTGAAACCTACACACCACACATCAAAAAATATTAGGCAACACATTTCCAGTTTTACTTTTAACTGTAAACTTTTGGCGGGCTTATCAATTTCAAACACCATTGACACAATGTATTTAACAACAGGAGGTATTTTTTGACCAACCATTTTTTTGTTGTGCTGATACATGTATGTTAAGTACAAAAACTTTTGTGTTACTGTAAAAGTAAGTTAACACAAAATACACGGTGCCAACTTCCGTATATCTCAACAAAAAAGCATGCAATGAATATGATCTGATAAACTATAGTTAGTGGAATGAGAATTCATCTAAAAAATGATTTACAATGCCTGTGTGCACCTTGGTAATGTAAAGTTGTTTGTCATATTCAATAAAAAATGTGAAGTTTAAAAAAGAAAGTTTGTTGGTGTATTAATTTAATTATGATTTCTAAAGTGTTGGGAATAGTGTTCAATTCTATACAAATCCACCACTAGTGTGTTGCTCGCTGCTCTTTACATTTAGGCATCTACTATTATTTAGAAGTTAAATTATCAAGAGTAATAATAAGTTTAAGTTGACAAACCTTTGTTCACATTTCTACTTTCGTGTATTTTTAATGTTTAATTAAATTTAGTGATCATAATTGCTCGAATAAATTCTGAGGTTTATTCTTGATGGATTGCATACAATATTTAATTTGTGATGACTTTTATCATGTAGTAGTAAACTTGTTTGTCAAAGTACATCAATGTGACACGTAAATTGATGTAAAAAATATATATACTGCGATTGTGTAATGTAGTCATTAGTTTATACTATAAGTGTGCCTTTGTTGGCACATTATCCTGATTTGTTTACAGTTTGGTAATATGCACCTATTTGTTGACATTAGGTCATATAGTTAGCAGATGTTGTGCAATGCAATTGATGTACCAAAAGCAGACTTTGCTGTTTTCCTATGCGCTTAAGCAAAGTTTGTGTTGTTGTGTCAACAAAAATTCGTGTGTATCATGAAACAGGGTTCTTTGTACCAATCATCAGCAATCTCTTATCACACAGCAAGGTGGAAAGGTCAAACCTTTATCTCTGCCCCCACTTAATTACACAGTAATACTTGCTGGAACACCTAGTGCATCTCAAGGTTGATAAATTGTTGTGCTCAGCTTGCTGATGATTTGCTAAGAAAAAACATTGATAGCTGCTTGATAATGTTTTGTGTTAAATTACTTCTATATATTGTAACTGAAGTTTTTCCAGCAGAAAAAGAAAATTTGATGCCAACAAACGTTTTCATCTTAAAAACAACTAAATTTTAGTTTGAACTTTCTAACACTAACAAGTTGGAAACATTTAACGTTACACATAAGTACAAGGCACATATAGCCATGGGCAAAACTAAGTAACAATTACGTGACAGTTTTAGGGCCTTCTACTTTGACGCGCGGCGACGTTGCATAAGGGTGCTTTGATACGGTTTTATAACATTCAAGCGACCAAGCAGCATTCCAATTCATAACTGATGTAAACATCTTCCCCGCGCGTAATATATACGCTACCATTATTCCTTTTGCGGTGTCTTGCACGTCACACTCACGGACAGGAAATGGCTGCACTGTAGTCACGCTGACAAGCGCCGGTATCCATAGCGACGTGTGACGTCAACCTGCATGCATTGTTTTGCGACAGTCGAGCGTATTGCGGTATCGATTGAATGTGCACTGACTTTGCCAGCTAGGGCTAGAGGGAACAGTTTTAGTATCTGTCGTGTGTTGACAGTTGTGCATCAACCACAACTGGTTGTGTGGTTTGTGTTCTAGCCATTTTCGGACTTTTTGTTAGAAACACGTTTTTAGTAATTAAACAGTACTTTGTTTATCTGTTTCAAATAAATTACTGTACAAAAAGTTGTGTAAGGAAGATATAACTTCGCCAATAGGTGGAATCTTTCCAAGTTAAACACCTAGCGTGCTTCTGCAGGTGATTTAACCTAGGTTGTTATGGTTACCGCTTCGACTGCTTTGGTCGGACATTAATTATTAAAATTAGGTTTCGGTTTGGGTTGTTTCGTTTCGCCTGCAATGTCCGAAGCAGTCGTACCAGCTCAGTACTTGTGTACATAGCGCATACGCAAGTACAATCACAACCTATATGTTAACCACAGATGTTTTTGCGGTTACCTTAAATAAACAAGTAGTAGATTGTTTAGATTCTCAACAGTTTTTCTTGCTTTTTGATCTTTAAAAGGTGAAAAATTAATACTATTTTCCATCTCAGATATGTTGGATTTTGTAGCGACTGTGTATTGGCACGCGTCGAGCCACAAAGACTCCAATATTATACTTCCCAGATCATCCAACGCACAAAGACCCCACATGGAGTCTTTCACACGCCATGACGGGCACTGTTTACTGACTGTAAGCTGCGTCTTAATCAGCCATATTTGATACATTGCGGACGCGACGGGGGTCTATTATCTCTCTTCGCCACTGCATGATTGGCGTTTTACGGGTTCTTGCACCTCATGCCCGCCTTTGATTTTTGGAATCTGAGTGAGTTGTTAGAGTTAGAAGTTAGAACAACGCATGACTTGTGAAAAGTGACACGTCTGTGAAACAAACGAGTAACAATAGCATTTTAGCTCAGTTAAAGTATTATTTCCTTTCAGCTGTTTGGCCCTGTGCGTCTTTGATATATGTGTGTTTAAATTGAATGTTGTATTGGAAGTTTATACCAGTGTTTATGATAGTGATTGTTTTTAAGGACAGTATGTGAGTCGGTTTTCAACAGCGATGTGTGGAAAAAGTTCTTTACTTAATTTCAATGGGTCCAGTGTATTTTTTGTCAGTGTCTAAAGTTGGTATCTTGCAACGAAGCCTCTCTTTTAAATCTTAGAGCATAAAAATTGACCAGAATGCGTTGTCGCTCAGCTCTTGCTGTGAAATCTCATCTCGCTTCTTGCGTCGCCCTAGGGATTGAAACGCACTGGTGCATGGCGCCTTCAAGCTCGAAGAAGTTTCAGTCCTTTGACGTAGTCGGTTGTTTTAAGGTAAATGGATGAAGCCAGAGGCTATAGCCGCCAATTATTCAACGAAACTTTTCCTCTCTACTTGCGCGTCGTCAGTTTTAACGCGTTTTAAGTCTAGCGCCGGCGTCCATACTTTTTCTTACTTCTTTTTCGATTTCAACATTATGAGGTGTTAGCTTGTTAGGTACTAGACAGTTTAAATTGACAATAACCAGGTTTAAAGTTGGACGCTACAGTTTAGAAAGTTTCTTTTAAGCCAGTAAGTGAAACAAGTATAGTGACAAATTGAAGTTTCAAGAGTCGTATTATTCGTTTGGTATTTGGTTTTGGCATAATAATTAGGATATTTTCTTGTTGCTAGATGCGGTAATATGGTATCTGAAACGAAATTATTGATATATTTATGCTTCAATTTGTATGAATGGTAACATTACGTATAATATATATTTGCCTAAAAGTATCGAAAGTATAGGCCAATACCAAACCTAATTCGTTTACGTCTCTTCTGCCCAAAACTTTGTAAAGCGTCGCCTAAAGCTGCTTCGCTGTTGCTCATAGCGACCAGCAATGACGTGGCTCGGGGCAGGAAACTCGCATGATCGGGTTTCTTCCTGGTTGCTATAGCGACGGGGTCGTGCATTAGCATGGTGCGCGTTTTATCCGCTTTCAATCAGTGTTAATCGTTGGTGGCAGTTTAACTGTACGCGCGTGTGTGTGTGTGCTTGGCGACACGAGTTAGCGACATTGTGTTGTATTTGGAAACGCGATGCACGCATGCATGAGTCTGTTGCAGCTTTTCTTTCACGTTATGTGTCAAGCGGTTGCTGTGTTATGCCCGAGTTAAACATATTTGCACAGACGCATGCAAGTTATTTTCTTTAAAACATAAGTTGTTTCAAGTATTATAAAATCGTATGATACAAAACGATGTTAGGTTGTGTCGTTAGTTCGTCTTGAATTTTTGCGTGTTATGTGTCTTGACCCTCGTTGGGAAATGGTGAAAATCATTTGTGGGTAACATTGAGACCACAGTTAAAAGAACACACATAAGGCCCTAAGAGTAACAAAATCAAGGCTGTGAATACTGGTCGTGTTTTGCGTCGGTAACTTACAGCAAGAGAGAGAGAGGCAAAGAGGTCGAGTGACATTGCCTGAAGGCCTGGCCTGTTTCAAATCACACTATTATCGACGAAGAGAACGTCGAGTTGCCATTTACATGCTAAAATCGATGCAAACTACGTTCGGTCTTTGATTTTTAACATCAGATTCAACGGAATAGAACAGGGCACAGAACCGCAAGGTTATTTGTTTAGCACTTTGGCGCGAATTTCGTCCTTAGCAGGAAACAGGAGCGCTTTATTTTATTTGCATTGGTTTTTATAAACTGTGGCGTTTGGATACTGGACATTACCTGGTTTGTGGCCTCCTCTGCGGATTGTATTATAGTACATTGAAAGCCTTTTGTTTACTGGTTTACCTTTTGTTTGAAGAGTGATACAGCACCACGTTTTTACTCACAGCACATTTTACTCTATTACTTATTGCAAGCAAAATAATATGGTCTGCTGTGTTCAAACAGAGTATTTGTTATTGTAAGCAATTTTTGTAGTAAATTAAAATTTGTGTTGTTTCCAGGGCACGATACTGCTTTAACTATCCGACATGATGCCCCCTGACAAAGGCAGGCCTGAGTCTGCTGCAATACAACCACGAACAGTTGCAATACCTGCTGCTACGCAACGCACAAAAAACTTTGTTGTATGCAATACAATTGTAAATGGTTGCGACAGTAAAAAGTCACCTATCGGAAAATCTGTTGTACCCATTGCTTCCAAACTAAACCTGTTCAAAGTTTTGAAAAGCCATCAGAATGCTAGCAAGCCAGATGTTTTCAAGACAATTGGAAATCGAATTGTTATTCCAATGAAGTTGTGTTTATCATCAAAGAAAAAGCCTATGATAGATAAAAACAGCCTTGATAAGCCAGCAACATTTCGAATGACTGTTTCAAGTCAAAAAGCCCCAAATGACAATCCAGCAACCAACATATTGGACATGCAGAATTCTCCATTGAACCCAACACCTACCTCACCAACACAACCTAATAGCCTGTGTAAACCAGATCAAAACAAAGAAACCACAGAGTATGGAGATTTAAACAAATTCATGTCAACAGTTTCGTCAAACCTTGGACTGTCTGGTGTATTGGAAACTCAAAACAAAGTGGACACCAAAACAAACACTCTGGACACTTTAAATAGTCACCATGAGGATGTAGATAATGATTTAAGGAGTCTCTCATGGCTAAGTAGTGATAACAAGGAGCTTTTCAAGACGATAAGAAAGTGCAACCCAGATGACCCTGGCATCAGTTTAAGCGGTGATGATACAGATAGTGAAGAAGAAAACAACAAAGGCATTTTTACTGCAACTTCAAAAGTTGACAGACAGGTTAGATAGAATTCTGAACATGTATTTTATTCAGCATGCTTTCTGTCTAAAATTTCAATGTTTTTATTCCTTGTAGACTCATAACAATGGACGGAATAGTGTACAAACAGAGTACAATCCAATGAGTAAACCACCCTACTCATTTAGTTGTTTGATATTTATGGCAGTAGAAGATTCTAAAGAAAAGAAGTTACCGGTTAAGGTAGGTAGTGATAAATATTTAGTTTAAATATGTACTACAGTATTTATTTTGAAACCACAAGGGTGAGATAAACTAGTTAAATCACTGCAATTAAAAACATTTTAGGACATATACAACTGGGTTTGTCGACATTTTCCTTACTTCCGAACTGCTCCGTCTGGTTGGAAAAACTCCATAAGACATAACCTTTCATTAAACAGATGTTTTAAAAAAGCTGAAACCAAGGATTTAGGAAAAGTAAGTTCAATTTTTGGCAAATATTGTTGGTGGCATATTCTGTGTAAAAACGATATATTCTTGTAAAGTCCTAAAGAATTGTGTGATGTCATTTTGCAATTTTCCGAATCACTGCATTTTGTATGTAAAAAAACATCTTTGAGTTCAGTAGGATTACTTCACCCTGTTATTTTATTGTAGCATATGATTGTGTGCATTCACGGAGATTAGTTTCAAAACGTTGTTACACAATAGCTTACCCATGGGCTGAAATTTGTACTTGTGTTTCAGGATACAGTAAAGGGTTCTTTGTGGTGCATCGACCCAGCCTATCGCCCAAATCTGGTTCAAGCATTAAAACGAACCCCATTTTACCCATATTTGCATCCAACTGGTATTGGGCAACCCCTGTCACTGACAAATCTTGCCAACTTGTTGCCAGGGTAAGAAGCATAAATATCAATAGGTATAATATAGCGAATAGGGTACTATTGTTTACTTGTTTATCAAGTTGGTGTAATAGTAACAATTGGACAACTGTAAATTTTGGAAGAAGTTTGATATATTCCCAAGCACTAAATCTTATCAATTTTTAGAGTCCACACTGGTCGTGTACCTTCATGGAGTCCTAGTTTTCCACCAAGTGGCAACTTATGGGCAGGTAGGTTTATGATAGTTTTGTTGTGTGACAAAGCGGGCATTTTTGTACCCATGGTAACCAGTGTGCCAACACCCCCTAACACTACGGAAGCCCCTGTAACATGTGAAGTTAACCATGACCCACGGCTGTTGAAACGTGCTTTATCCACAATAAGTCGATGTGATCAATGTTTGCATGATGGCAGATTGATTTTTCATTTTGGGGTGATCAATTATGTTGCTGAAAAACAACATTATGTGCGCAAAATCAGTTTTGTTTTTTAATGATTTATTAAATTATAACGAAATACTGATTTAAAATTACTGTACATCAATCAGTCCTTTAATCAAATTAAATTTTGTAGTAATACATGCTTGACATGTGTGTTTTGGTGGTCAATGGAATAGGAATTAAGTAGGTCCTCCAATTGGTTTAAGTGAGGGTATGTTGATCTGTTTGTTGTCGTGTTACCAGTGCTACTATGCTGGGTAAGGGCTTGGTGACCAAAAGTGGATAATAATTGTATTATTGCTGTGAAAAAAAATTCTATAGGCCTGCTTTGTTTTAAATGGTATATGAATCATCTGCACTTTTTATTTATGGCACAGAATGGTAAGAGTTTGGTAAAAAGAGTTATTTTTGCAACATAATTCATGTTGTTTTTGCAAACCTTTCTGTTGTTTCATTGTCAATAATTCAGAATAAAAAGGACCTTTATCATGGTTATAGTACCCTGTACCAAATGAAATTTTTTCGCCTAAAATTACTGATTAAAAGCAGTCTAGAAAATTTAAAGTCCAAGTCTTTTTTTTGTTCGTTAACAACCTTGACTTACATATGGACAAAACGGAAGAGATAGTGTTTAAACAGCGAATCACGCCACAACAACACACTTGTTGCCATTCGCCTTAGCTTTGTTCAATTCAAGTGTGGAAATATGCTGACATATGTTGCGTACCATCGCTTTCGACATTTGGCGTCCTTGGGGACTAGGGTGTTGCCTAGCAACCCTGACGTTCGATCGAAACCTTGTTTTGCAGTGCTTATGAGACCAGGCCCGGTGGTTAGTTGCATTAGAGATGTGGTTTCTAGCAGTTTGTTAACATAGGTTGTACATTTCCTTTCGAACATGTTTCGCTTTTTAGTGCACTCGTCACGAATGCTAGTTAAAAAACATTTTTGAATATAAATAAAACACTTGATTCGCAAACGCATCAGGAAAATAGCCTGTCCGGACGGTTGTTTACTGGCACACGACTGTTACATAGGACACACGCAACCCACGCACTCATAGGAAACATATCTACAAATGTCGGTCAATATTTGTCAGGTACAACTCTGCACTTGTAAAGCTTAAGTTAAACATAGCCTCTCGTTAGCATACCTTCTTTGTGGATTACTAATAAAGTCAAGTTCAAAGGTTTGATATCGTTTGTGCGAGGCGTACAGTTTCAAACTAAGATTTGAGCCCGGAATGGTTTTTCATTATACCACGATACTTCTTACGTATTAATGAAAATATATATGTGGTGTGGATTGTAACCAAGAACTTTACTTGAAATTACATAAGCCGTGATTGGAATTTGACCTCTTGGCGACACACTAATCCTCACAGCGAGTCCACTCTCATACCCTGTCCGCTGTGCTGCGAGCCGACGAAAGCTCATTCCTAATGTCACGCTCTCTTAATCGGTTTATTGGGTCCAGTCGCAATGACCACTTGCCACGCTTATCCCCGTGCTGCTAGGAAAAACCGCACTTTCCATTTTGTGCGTTGTTGTTTCATGCGCATTCATCAAGTTCCTGTTCTGTTTAACACAATATTGTTGGACCTTGGGATCATAAAGTTACACCGCTCTTTTTGTTAGTTGTTGTCTGTGCGTGTGGTGCAATCACCGAACAACTGGACAAAGCGTTTATTGACCTACTCCACTAGTGTCACGTGATCCCCTATTTGCACACGTGACCTATTTGTCTGCTGGTTGTAAAATGTATTGGGTGGAGCTATGATGAATCGTTAATCTATGTATTCCAGGCAATTGACCAAACGATAGTGTATTTTTTGTCTTGATAGAAGTGATCGGATAAAAACGGCAAAATTTTTAAGACCAGAACAACATTTTCAAGTAATTCAAAAATTGCTCAGGCGTCATGCTAAGATTATTGAAATGCCTTTTGTGGCTTTCAAACTACCATTAAAGAACCACTGCTTTGTGTTCGCATACAGTAAAAGTCACTTTAAAAAATATTGTAGAAACAAAACAATAACCGACGTGTTGTTCCCTAACATCGAAATTTGTTTGTGGCGCCTTTCCACACCGAATATTCACGTGACCGAATAACAATTTAAGCTCCGGTCATGCTTGACTGCCGTCACCAAAACAAACGCGCAACACTAAAGACGTTATCAGTCATAAACCCCAAATACCTAAGATCACACCAAGCGTTCGAACCCAAAGCCAAACGAATACCAACGGACACTTTAAACTGTGCGATTCCGCATCAAATAGCTCACGAACTATCCGATCAACCACTTGGATTTGCACGCAAATGAGCGATTTTTGATTGTTGGGATATTGACTGTTAGGTTGGGCGTGACAATTTATAAGGGCCTTTACGCTATTATGGCTCAACGGGCTTTAGAATATCAGTCCCCTTCTTTCAAACGTAGCAAATTGCATGTCTTTGACATATCTCTCGACAAGATTTGAAAAACATTACTTTTCAATAAACTTTGAATAATTTTGCTTAAATTGAAACGGTAAAAATTTTATGGTCCTGTGGTTTGAGTTGGAAAAGGCCTTCAAGTTGCTTTATCACGATCGCTACGTTTTGTTCCGCCCATCAGGGACTTGTAACTCGATACAAAGCAAGAAATGTGTGGGAAGTTTTAATTTAGGCGGGAAGCCTGATCCACCGCTGCTCCTGAAAGGGTTGGCTGATTTCGAACAATGTAACTAACCGAGCGTTACGTTTATCGTTTCCAAGTACAAAAACAGCAAAATCACCCGAATTCCGGCGTTGATTGGCATCTTTTAAACAATACAAGTAACGTAATTGTTTGTCACAGACTCTTTGGTTAAAATTAGTTTCACCTATACTACATTGAAATTATTTTATGTGTCGTTATAAAATTTGATTTAATTATGTCGACAAATATCGGGAGTAAATTATTTATAGATTTTTACGTACCGGACCCGATTTTAATGTGAAAAAACTTTATTGCACCCCTACATTACAGACAGTTGTCTATCCTAATTGCCATGGGGTGTCAAGGTAATCTCACCGACCTTACGTTTTTCCGTAAAAACATGTCGTTAAATAACAGAATTTTAAAGACTATTTACCTAAAAGTCCACGAAAGTGGTAAATTCTGAGATTTTTTAAAAACTGCTGAGTCATGAACGTATTGTGATGTGCACGGATTTCTGAAATAGGTGTAAAAGCAATTGTTACCATCCTGGGGCGTCATTTCTCTTTGTTTGATCTAGGCCGTTCACCCAGTTTGTATTAGGTTATTGTAGTGCCCCAGGTTTTATGGCGTTTAGGTACTTACTTTGATCGTTTGTATTTGATTTAACTTTTCAATTAACCGGCTATAAAGTTTTGTTTAACTAAGGGTTTGGTGCAGGACCGTACCATCGGTGAAAAGCGCCTACACAATATAAATCGTTTTTTATTGGTTTGCAAAAGCTCTTTGCACCATTATCTCTATCCACATAAAATGTAATGAAAAAAAGCAAAACGTTTGAAGGTAAAAATTGCAGATTTTGGGCATCGCTGGCGCTCGCTTGTCTACAAAATTGGTATCCTGCCTTACACATATACCTGTAGATTCTGGTAAATCATTAACTTTGTTCCAATTGCAAATCCAAATATATCCCACTTGACACACAATTTCACGCCGAGCCCACGTGGCGAATTTCCCGCCCTTTTTGGCGGCACACAATGGCAATGATGACGTCACAATGCGATTTGACGACTGTTTTTGATGCTTTGTTAATTACACAAAATGGAATACATAGGCTGTCGGTGTCTGGTTTCACCAAACGTCTGCCGTAACCGGTTTGTTTGTGTTGTCGTAGGACCTGAAACTTATGTTTGGTGCCTGGTTTCTTTCGGACCAAACTTTTTTCACTCTAAACACCAAAGTAAATCATATATTTAGCTAAAATTTATGGGTTTTAGGACATTTCAAAGCAACGATAACTTGCCGGGTACACATATCATTCCGATCTATCTCTCAGTATGTACTATTTGCTTTTGTGCCGAATCTGTTTTGTAAGACGTGAATTCCCTTATTTCCCCAACTCTTTTGTTCCCTGATGATGTAATGTTGATTTTCGTGTGGCACCTTTTTTACGTTGTGTTGGAGTGGCATCGTAGCATTTTTTTTAAAAACTTTTGATTTCATAGGCTCTTTTCAAAAAGTTTCTCATTAATCTAAACTCTAAACGCGTATATTAGTTATTTACCAATAGTCATTTTAGTCTAGGACACAACCCATTTTGCGTTTCTGTACAACTTTGATTTCATCACGTTCAGTTGATTTATTACCGTTGTTTTTTATTCATAGATCCCGACATGGCTTCGGCTGCTCTTAACCTAATGGGCCTTCGTGGAAACGGTAAGTTTTGTCCTCCTAAGTTTTACAAAAGTTTACAGGTTGTCCATGATGTTACTTTACAATTAAATATTATACACGTATTGGTAAAACCGTGTTCAGTAACGGTACGTAAGTAATCACGGTATCAAACCAAGGCAACTTAACCATTGGCCATCCTTTCTTTAACTTCGCCATGCAGTCAAACCGAAAAAACTGCCCGCAGTAGTTTATAACTAGAAACCGAAATTTCAGTCTTTCAATTATTACCTACTTGTGGCATTAATTCCTGTCAGTTAACGTGAGTACCTTGCGGAGTTAGGTGTAATGCGCGGTAATGTTGGGTCTCGAGCACCTCCTTATCAAGCACGCGGATAACAAAGGTAAACAGAAACCCTTTTCGCTTAATACAGTGATGGACAGTTCTGTTGCTGAGCCTACACACAAACTGTAGTGGTTTAGGATTTTACGTTTTCCTCACATTGACAAACTATGATATTCGATGTTTCTTTAGATTTCTGCTTATATATCATCCGTGCGGCTGGTTTTATATCTTGCATGTTAACGTTACCAACAAGTAAATTAGTATTCGAAAACAAAATAATACGTGAAAATTGGCCAGTACATAATTTGATTATAGCAGGGTATAAATAATGCAATTGACATGTTAACTTTGTATACATTCCTGTTAAAGGTTGGCCATAACCTTGCGGAATCACAAAAACTGCATGTTTTAAGTAAACTCTGCGCAAAAAAGCTTTAATCTCATAATTTTATATGGACAGCTAAAGTGAAGAAAATTCAAGGATTGTGCGTAAACAATCGCTAAAAAACGCCAAATTGTTTTGAATTATGTGATTCAATAACATAGCATTGCTCGGCACAGGAGGCCTTTGCGCAGCTTATCTCCTTGGTTTAGACTCCTTAGGATATTGTTTGAAACCATGTGATTCTCAGGAACCCTGGTTGAGAAACTCTGGGTTAAGCACGAACATAAATGATTTGATGTGTTTATTACAGAATCACCGAAGCGCAGTAATTCTATAACCAACACACTAAAAGAACTGCAGGACGAAATTTGTCGTGATCCGGAGTGGAAAGAAAAGTTATCGTAAGTCGAATACTCATGGTTGAATTTTCATTGTACCTATGACCCACAATTTTTGTAAGTGCACATCGCTACTTATGCACCTGCAGTTATGCATTTATATATATGCATATATGTGAATGCCTGCCGTTATGAATATGTGTATTTGGACCAAACGCTGAGTCGCCAAGCGGCCCTAACGTGGTGCATGATAACCTTTTTTACTTACAAAGTAAATATACTGATTTTAAAACGGCTGCATTAAAAAAACTGTTTTCCAATTGTCGCATATCGATTACTGTAAACCAACCAAGTTTTTTGTTTTCGTTTGTACGAAAGTCAGCTGTCATGGCAAACATTAGTAAGTTAGTAGAATTCATGCAGCCACGCTAAGCTTACAAACAAGAAGAAAACTTGATTTTCTTCTACAGTGGCAAGGGCGAGTTTCCTCCTGATGAGCAGGTTGTTATCACCGGGACATCCCAGGATCACAACTACTCCTGCGCGAGCTCCACCACCTCCGGAAGCGCCCAGGAGGAGCGAGAGGAGCGATGCGCTTCACCGGAAAGCGACAAATCGGCACCAGACGCCGCTTACGAGTTTGAGACGGGAGACTGGGGTTCTTCGGATGACGAGGCCGATCATGGATTAGTCATCGATGACGTCACGGAAGGCGACGTCACGGAGGAAGACGAGGCCTCCCAGAAGTTGTTCGACAGCGGGTTCAGCAGTATGCGCAGTTATAAGATGAAGGATCGAAAACGCAAGCGCAGCTCAGATGTGGGAAAATCAACGGAAAAGAAAAGAAAGATTAGCTCATCGTCATCGCACCGAAGTGGGTCATCGAAAGAAGACGCGAAGAAAAATAAATCAAAGAAATTGTCGCCCAGCAAGCGCAAGCTTAAAGTTCGGCTCGCAGCTTCAAATAAGAAGCAAGCTGTGTCTCAAAAAGCAAAGAAACCCCAAGTGGCAGTAAAGCGGGAACAGAAGAACAGCGACGTCGACAGCGGAAAGGACTCGCCGAAAGTGTCACGCGTACAGCGTAAACGAAAAATCATCCAATCACCGCTGCCGATGAAATCACGTGATAGGCAGGAGATTCTGGATAGGCCAAGGATCACGTTCCGCGACAGTTCTTCGCCTTCACAATATAACACCCGATCGTCGGGACGACGGTTGCCACCGAGATTAAAGGATGACAAGAAAAAGAAGATGGTTCTTGCGAGTAGGAGGAGCGCCCGGATGCGAAAGAGATTGATGAGCGAGGAATCGAAAGATGAGGATGAGGAGATCAAACTCGCTGCAGGATCTCTTCTCCGACTTGCTGGTCTAACACCTCTATCGCCATCACGCGGCACAAGTGGATAAAAAACTATCCCGGCTTAACGCGCGGTATTGCCGTAAAAAAGCTCACCAAGATTGGGCGCTGGAGAACTGTTACTATCCACAACGTTTTATACGGTTAGTGCCTGTAGTCGACACTAAATGCGGCCTGTCAGTTGGACGGCCTGCAAACAATGTAATTAGCCCTCTAGCAAACCCCGGATACGCTGCCTCTGTTGCTGCTCAGTTGAAAGTTGCTGATATTGCCGTTTTTGCTGCGTCGTGATTTGTAAGGTGTAACGCAGTGCTACGAAGAGCTGAGACTGTCGTCTATATGTAGAGCTGATTACAATCATTTATTATAGTTGTCACCAATGACCTGTGCCGAATTTTCGGCGCAAATGTAATAACCTCTCCTTAAAAGGCTATCTCGCCAATCATACTTCCATCACACGTCTATTCTTTCAGGTAAAAATGCTTTCATTTGTATTTAGACAACACTGCCCCGGTTATCTTATGAAACATAACCATTGACCATTCATCACCATCATCATTCATGTACGTTGACATTGTGTACAAAAATCATTATCTCTTGGTTGCAATATTTAAAGTAGTTTTAAATAGACTGCCTAGAGCAGAAACTATAGTAGTCTTTTCCAATAACAAACAGCTTCCTTACAAAAAATACTTATTGGTATCGCAACACACAACTGTTTGAAAGGACCTTTACTGCAAGTCGCAAATCATGATGTAGACCAGGGGTCGGCAACCCTTTTTTGCACTGCGGACCGCTTTTGAAAGTGAAATTTTATCACGGACCGGACTTCAAAAAACTACAAATATTCTGTAATAAAAACGCCTAAATTTGTTTATCATCCTCGAGATGCACAAGGAAAATGATTGAAAGCATTTACCCTGAAAATTATGCGGCCCGGTAACGAGCTACCCGCGGACGGGCGGTTGCCGACCACTGATGTAGACCCACTAGAAATTTCCTTTCCTGCAAGCTGCTATCACCCCAACTTTACATGCAGTCATCCGTCCTAACTGCCAGCCATATTTCTGTGACCGTCTCCTTGCCATTTGCCCCGCATGACGTCGCAAGAATGACGTCATGGCGGTATTTATTTGTCGCAGGGAATGTTTTGTTTGTTTGTTGTGCGTGTTTTGGTCGAAGGCTGAACAACAGAAAAGTTTAATGTTTTCTTTTTTTCGGTTTTGTTGTTGAGTTGATAATCAGTCTTCCTTTACGATTTTGTTACGTTTTTTTTTCTCGCAATTATCGCCCCTGCATGTTCCGGGATAATATATGCACCGCGCAGAACGCAGAATGATTGCCGTCATTTTTTTCAAAAAATCAATTTAACAAACACAAAATCAATATACTTTTATTTTTGAGTGACAAATCAACACAACTCAGAATACTTTACAAATGGTAAAGTTTCGAATTTTCATTTCCAAGTCATTTAAGTTGCTGTTACATTGGCGTAATGAATTGTCTTCTACAGATTCGGTTATTGTGCGTTCGCTTGAATGAGTTCGACTGCTCAAGAGTTTTGCGTTTTTTTGTTCTTGTTCAACCGTGTACAGAAAAAGCGACATTGTTCACAATAAACATGTTTGTTACTGCGACACCATGTGGCGAGATGGTTCCTACGGGCGATTTTATGACACAACTTTTCTTCACTTCCAGCATTTGAGTGGCAGTAAGAAATCGGTTAATTCTTGTAACTTTTCCCACTAAGAAAGAACACCAGTCAATGTTGCAGCCATGTAGCAAAGGTAGCAAAGAAACACGCAGTGAATGTGCAACCCAGATGCCAAATCCCTCACGTGACCTAGACAACCAGTGTTGACAAAGTCTTTATTAAATCCATGTATTATTCCGCTGACCGTGCGCAATATAATAAGTTAACGCACAATGTTTTAAATCGCCCAACATTTTTCGGTTGAAAGTGTTTTTTCATGTTATTGAGAAAGAAAGAAAAACATTCAGATTTTCCAAACGGTTGTTTTGCAAGTCTTCGGGACTAAATTGCATTGCCCATTTTAAAGTTGCCTCAGCAAACAGTTAAAATTGACGACGATTGATAACCTGCGCACCTACATGACGAAAAACATGTTTATTATGTGTTTTACACCATTTTTTGCTGTTTTTAACCGACCCTTGCTTTAATTTGAATGTTTTCCCACGGTTTCAAAAACGTAAGAGTTACTTCTGCTTCGCGTTCAACTCTTGGTCTCAATGAATTGATTGCTAAGATTTTGACTAAGAAAGATGAAGTTTCAACGTTATGCGAGACCTGTTCGTACAGTTTCTTACAAGGCTCTAATGTTAGCAACATTTATTCTTGTAAGTGGACTTCTATCGCTTGTAGTTTTGACACACCAGGTGTTCAGGAATTTTAAAAGGTATGCCTAAGTATTTTTACATCCGGAAAGATAGCAAAACAAATTTATATGGTTCATTTGAAAAGTTATTAAACATTTACTCCTCATGTTTCCTTTTTACCACAGTCTTGAAACTAACGTGAAAGATAAACTTTGGCGCCTGCAACAGCAGCAAGAATCCTTCAATAACCAGAATGAAAAAAAACACCTTATTAGAAAAAGAACACCATCAGTAAGATATTCAAAAATGTTGAATAATATGTATTCGTTCTATGCCAAAAAATTCTGCGTTTAATACTGCATTAACATAGTCAGGAGAATGTTATTCTCAAATGATTGTTTAGTGAAAAGATTTAACCTGAAACATGTAACCCAAAACAATATCTGATCATGTACATAAACGCTAGTGTTAAAACAGCATTTAAGTTAAACTTGTTTCACAATCGAATCAACATCTAGTAACACGGGACGGGATTTGATTTTTAAACATGGTATTGTTTTTTAGGAAAATCTCAGCGACACTGAACTGGGAGGCAAAGGTAACGAAAATATGTAGTGCTTTTGAACTGTACAGACAGCTTTTGTTTCAGTTCAATGTTATCTCTGTTTAGGAACAACGTACATTAGGTGGGGTAGAAGAGACTGTCCGATCAAAGATGGAACACAACTTGTTTATGAAGGTAAGTCATACAATTTTCAAATTTTGCCGATAAAATATATGATTTTGTTTAGGTTACGCTGGCGGATCTCATTATTCTCATGTCGGTGGTGGTTCTGACTTTTTGTGCCTGCACAGTGATCCGACCTACACACCTGGACATTATACTACCGGACTTTCAGGTCATTTATATTTATTTTGTAAAATGTCGATTCGCCTGTTACGCGCGCACTTCATGCTGTACCAACAACATTTTAGATTAAATGTTTAATATACTGCAGGTTTAACTAAATAAGAAACGGGTTTAATCAGTTGTGCAAAATGAACCTTTATTTAAATAAACAATTTGTTTAAAGTCAATGTCAAAAAAAGGAAATGGTTAGCGGCACATAAAGCTACAAATTAAAATGCAGCTAGTTAATAACGTTAATAGTCAGACTGTGAACAGATTTGTCAATTTACAGTTTTTTTCATATAAACACGTTATCTAACTCGGCTCGCTCTTCTATTGAGCGCAACTCACGTGTTAAAATAGAAACTTATAAAAGTTGAAGTTTTGTTTGTTTGTGGTTTATTCAAGACGTAACACGTAAGTTACCAACCACCTGTCACCATAATTTTTTATTTATTTTAGGTTCGTCATATGTGTACGGCGTGGAATATCGCGACTCCTCCTCATTTTACGGATTGTTTGATCTTTCGTTGATTGAAGAAGGAGTTTTACAATATCAAGGAGTTCCATGCGCAGTTTGCTTTGTTAGAAGCCCGAGTAAAGTAATTACATACATGCGTTGTCTGATGTTATAACAACGACAAAATGTTACGCCCCCCCCCCCCCCCCCCCCCCCCCCCCCCCCCCCCCCCCCCCCCCCCCCCCCCCCCCCCCCCCCCCCCCCCCCCCCCCCGGTTACATAATGACTGGAGGTCACTCAGACACAAAGCATTCATCCAGTCACATTTGTGTTGATGATACACCACAGGCTATTCATGGAAGTAAGGGAAACCAGAACGGAGCTTATCTTTATGTGTCTAAAATAAGTTGTAGTAATAATATGCCATGCGAGCCTTATGTTAGTGTAAGGGAAATAAGATGCGTTGTATGTTCTTATCTGTAAAAACCAGAAGCTTAACTATTTTTTGTAATTACAAATAAATTTTCTAAATTCTGAGAGTTCGTCAACTTCTTTAAATCATTGTAGTTGCAAAATTGTAAATGTAAGGCTGTCGTGTATGTCCTGCATTTGAATAGCGCACAAATCCATGTCTACGAGACATAATATGCAATGCGAATATGGGTAAAATTATCTGTGATGGTAATTTCACGTGTAAATATTGAATTATTACTTTTATGTGTTTCTTGACTGTGTGTTTTTTAACGGAAGGAGAAGGTGGTACAGCATCGGTATTTAATCCAGCTCGAGTGAAAATAAATGTTAAAAAACCAAAATTTGTATGAGGCCAACATTAAAAAATTAAAAACTGGTATATTTCGTTAA
This sequence comes from Phallusia mammillata, assembly GCA_003260075.1. Lineage (NCBI taxonomy): Eukaryota > Metazoa > Chordata > Ascidiacea > Phlebobranchia > Ascidiidae > Phallusia > Phallusia mammillata. The sequence continues at coordinate 41,560 of QLIY01000783.1, read as the reverse complement.
CCACCGCTTAGAACTTGAATCTTTGGTGCTGCGGTGCGAATAAGACTGATGAGCAGGGAATATAAACGCGAGGATGAGAGTATCAAAGTCTCAGTAGAATCTCTTCATTGACTTGCTAGTTTACACCTCTTTCGCCATTACGCAGGCATATAGGGTTACAGAATTGCAGCCCTTTATGCATAAAGAATGCCGACATAAAAACAATCAATTCAACTATGTAAAGTTCTTAATCTCAATTTCCAAGTCATTTAAGTTGTTGTTACATTGGCGTAATGAGTTGTATTCTACAGATTCGATGATTGTGTAGGGGTTGGTCCTGTTGACGTCGTACTTATTACTACAGAAGTATTTTTCGCTGTAGATGTTATGCACTCTTAGGTCCTTGGCTATCTGAGCTACTGCTTGTCTAGGCTTAGTCCAATGAGGAAGATGGCGGTTTAACCTTAAAGTTAGTTTATTGCGTTAAGAGAGCTATACGTTAGGCTGAGAGAGGTAATCTCTCGTGTGAGAGAGATGTCAGCGTCCCTGATAGAGAGTAAGATTGTCTCTTGTATCGTTACAACACACATGAACATATATAGTGAGAAAGGTGACGATGACGTAACTGTACATATGGTAAAAGGTGTTAAATAGCGACAAATGACAATCGAGGTCGAGTACTGAACATGTGACGATGACGAAATAAAACGTTCATGCAATCACAGTCACTCAAAATCACAGTATGATATTTGCGTTTAATTGTCCTGTAATACACGATACTCCACAATTGTGCGTTGAATGGGTTCGACTGTTTAAGAGTTTTGCGGTTTTTTTGTTCTTGTTTAACCGTGTACAGAACAAGCGATATTGTTCACAATACAAATGTTTGTTACTGCAACGCCATGTGGTGAATGTATTTTGATTCAGTTCGAATGGACTGTTGCGTTTTATGAAACGAATTCTTTTCACAGGATAATTTCGCCGTCGTGCCTGCGTTTGTTAACAAAACACCGTTGCAGTTATACTTTTCCACATTGCCACTAAGAAAGCAGATCATTGTTTCTACTTTTCTGAAGGAAAGGCAACCAACAGTTGCCGGACGCATATTTCCAAAATGTAATCTATTTCGCATATGGGGCTTTTTTAACCAATCACAGGTATCGTTTTCACCGCCGCTTCGTCAGTCCAAACCAATCAGAGAACACTTTGCCTTTGACCAATCACAGGACACGATGCGTGACAACCATGCAATCAACTTATTTTAAATTTTAAGTTCCGTTTCGCAGGTGTAGCTTTTTCATTAGCATTGCTTAGAGTTATGCCAGTTTAAGCATATGTATGTAGTTTTAATGGTAATAGCATTGTTTATAGTGATGCCAGTGTAAGCGTACTATGCGTGTAGTTTTAATAGTAATGGTAATTAAATTTAAAAAAACTGAACTTTAGTTGTTGTGTAGGCAAAACCATAGACTTTTAAAGTTGCAGCTAAAACTAAAAAAATAGAAGCACAACATTTCGTAGAAGCACTTGCTGGATTGGTAGTAACAAAAGAAAGAACCGAAATGTTTTTTGGAGGAAAAAACTTCAGCAGAAGAATAGTCAAATTGGCTTGGATAGAGTGGACAGTCTTTCTGCAGATGTGAAATCTCTGATACAAGCTGGAATTCCAAGTTGTCTTTGTACCAGCAAAAATTTATCCAAATTTGACCTTGAATTTTTGTCAAAAAACTGGTTTGGTCAACCAATCTGATGACTGGGGGTTGGTCCAAATTTTGACCGTGTATCAAGCCAAATTGGGGACAGCTATGTCAATGAAGTTAATTATTTGAGCCCTAATTTATACCGATTTAATTTCCAATAAATGTGTATCAAACATTTTCTAGTCCTAAAAAAACCAGTGCAATTAAATTCAACACTCTATGCCTTGTATCTATAAATGTTTAAGTCAAACTTAACACCGAGGCAACTTAACAAATGCAATCAAATAGGACCAAGTTGCTTGTAGCAGATAAAGAAGTGCAGTTGCCAACAACCACTCTTATCCAAAGCACACTATTTCAGGATTGAGTGCTGTATCATTGTAGGACATTTATTGTTGCCGCATGGAAGTATGCTTAAGCCTCAGCATTTTCGACGATGTTTGTGTCATTATTAATTTGATCATGAACATATCATAACTCAATAGAACAATCTTCACAAGAGATTGTATATATTTATGTATCATTTCTGAAAAAAAGAACCTCTACATTGCCAAAACTATCAAACTTCGGAAAGGATAGACTACAGAAAAAGTCTGGCTGACCTGACACAAGCATTTCAAAATTTATGTGTAATGTATAATTGGGGTCTTAAAAAAGTTATTTCAGATTGACGCAGTGCATTCCAGTGTGTCAGATTGACACAGTGCAATCCAAAAATGTTTTAATGTGTATGTATTGTCTCAAAAGATTATGAAAAGTATTGTTACATTTTAAAGATCTGTTAACTTGTGAAACTAATATGTGCAACTTGTTTCATATTGGTGATAAAATGTGATTAATGTTTGTTTAATAAAAATGAAATGGTTTTGGATATTTGTGGAAAGAAAAGACAACAAATTAAAATTGACTGCTTGCTTATGGTTAAACACTATGCCTGCCTTTTTTAAAGTCATCATTATGCTTGCCATTTTCCAGTTTATTAATTACACATATACGACCACAAGACTCACGAAGGCAGTGCAATTCGGGAGGCTTATACAGGACACTTTAACGGATACACTGCAGAAAATGAAAAATTTGGTGTACTAGGTAAATTGGTAGTGAACAAAAAGGTTTTTCAGGCCTAAATTTTTTTAATGACAACAAGGTCAAGGCAACCAGTAGTTTTGACACCAATATAAACAACACTAGTTTTTGACAAGGATATTAATGTGAGGTTTCCAACATGTTTATACAATCATACTATACCAAAATCTAAAATAGAATGATGGTATTTCATTTTATTATTTCCAACTATTGACCACGAAAGCTTTCGTTTACACATTTTAAATATCTTTTACAGAACCTCAGGATTTGATACATGTGTTTTGCCCCACCATAACTTAAATGAGTGCTTTTTGGAAGGAGGTGCATAGGCAATTATTGTTCTGTACTTGCCAAAAACAATTTTAGGACAGATTGGAGAGGTCAACAAATCAACTGACATGGGCCTATATGCTATTAAAAAAAAATAGCACCCACAAACACTTGGTTACAAGAAAATAACACAGCATTTGAACTGGGTATTTGTATAATCCAAAGGTTGTTAACAACAAAAGATGTCAACTCATTACAGAATTGATAGTACACTGCAAAAAATAATGGCTCACTATTGAGCCATAAGGACCAACCTTTAACTGTACTGACTCATTTTTCCCTTATTTTTTGACTGGAAATGAGCCGAAACCATTTTTAATTTTCAGCCAACAAACTTTTAGTGTGAAAGTAGAAACATGGCTCATTACAAGCCGATACTGGATTGATATAAGCCATGTTTAAAAAGATTTTTAAAATGGGCCATTCCAAACCATTTTTGGCTTGAATTCAGCCTTTTTTATTTTTTGGCTTCATAGCTAGCTAATTTTTTTTGCAGTGTAAGATTATACTGCTGATCACTGTAAACATTTTGGAAGTTTAAGCAGTATGTTGATTTCAGATATTTATGTCATTTAAAGTATGGTAAGTGATGGTGATTATAGGTCTCTATAGCCATACAGCCTTTTAAAAGTAGCTTTAAATATAAAAGACCAGCCCTCATTGTTGCCATTACATGCAAGCATTGCATTTTAGTAAACATGAACACTTCTATCTTGCTGCTTGCTTTCACGATGCGATGGTATCTAAAACAAAATTGCATATATTTCTCTGAAAGTAGCCTGTGTGCTGCTGTGCATAATATCAGTAATTTTACAAAGAGAAAAATATAATCTATCTAGTTTATTGCAATACATTATATACTGGTCATTACCTGCACTTTTGTACTGAATGCTTCCATTTTCGCCATATTTTCAAAATAAAATATTATTTTGACTTGAAAAAGCAGTGACGACCTTACAACATCAAAAATACGCAAAGTAAACCACTACGCAACGGCCTACGTGACGTAACGAAAGTCCGCAAAAATCCGTCCCTCTGATTGGTTAAAAAAGCCCCATATGCGAAATAGATTACATTTTGGAAATATGCTTACCGGACTGTTGAAATTGCGACAAGTCGAATAAACGACAATGAGCATGTAGCGGTATAAATACGATCACTCTTCTTTTAACGTAATCTTGTAGCCACTGGGACTAGCTTAGACTTCATTGTTGCTTTCAAAGTTCACCTTGGTATTGTTTCAATTATCTCTTTTGTGTATTGTAAACACATTCTGGGAATGCTGCACGTTTGGACCAGCCGACGGCTGTTTTGCAGTTTACCTCTCCCAAATTTGACAAAAAATTTATGCTTGTGCAAATAGTTTTAGCTGACGATTCAGCGATTCCTCATAACTCTACATCTTATGTAAACGAAAAACGTCTTGCTCTTGTGTGTTTCATTAAGTTCTGTTAATATTTTACCGTTGCCAAAAGAAAAAAGATCGGTTTTGTGAAGAAATATATCCGCCTCTACCTTTCGGAAAATCTTTTGCTTCTGCAGTAGCTACTTAAATTTTGTCAATGAAAGATGAAGTTTCAACGTTATACGAGACCTGTTCGTAAAGTTTCTCACAAAGCTTTGATGTTAGGAACATTCATTCTTGTAAGTGGGTGTGTTTCACTAGCAGTTTTGACACACCAAGTGGTCAGGAATTTCAAAAGGTACGTTTTTTGCAATCAATATGTTTTCATGTAAAAGTTATCTTACCATAGTCGTGTTTTCATTTGACCATATTCTTCTTGATGCCAGCTTGGAAGAAGAACTTTTCCCCGTAAAACAACAGCAAGAATTCAATAACAACCAGGATGAGCATAAACACGTTATCAGGAAAAGAACACCATCAGTAAATATATAATTATGTTTAGAAACGCTTTTGGGAAAAAAAGTTACATTATCCTATATGGGATTGTGTTTTTAGGAAAATCTCAGCGACACTGAATTGGGAGCTAAAGGTGAGAAAACAGTTGCTGGTTTGACTTTACAAAGAGCTTTTATTTCACCAGCTCAATGACATTTGTGTTTAGGGACAACGTACATCAGGTGGGGAAGAAGAGACTGCCCGAACAAAGATGGAACACAACTCGTTTATGAAGGTATATCTTACAATTTTCAAATGATGACGATCAGAGATAATGATTTGTTTAGGTTACGCTGGCGGATCTTATCATAGTCATGTCGGTGGTGGTTCTGACTTTTTGTGCCTTCACAGTGATCCGACCTACACACCTGGACGTTATATTGATGGATCTCAAGGTCATTTTTTATTAAAAGTACATTTCGCTTGTTAAGCGCTTCCTACTTTACTAAAATTTAAATGATTATTGTAATTCAAGTTTTACAAAATGACAAACGACGGGTTTAAAATCAGTCCCGCAATGTAAATCTTAATTATTATTATTTTTTTGAAGAATTCTAGCCAAATTCACAGAAAACAAGCGGTTAGCATTACATAAAGCTACATTAAAATGCAACAAGTTTGTAAAAGAGCATTGAAAGTTTTTAAAAATATAGACCAACAATTGTGGTTTGATCAAGATATAACAAATGCAAAACAGTTATTACGAAAATGTTTGTTGCCCTGTAAGGTTCGTCGTATGTGTACGGCGTGGAATATCGCGACTCATCTACATTATATGGATTGTTTGATCTTTCATTGATTGAAGAAGGAGTTTTACAATATCAAGGAGTTCCATGTGCAGTTTGCTTTGTTAGCAGCCCGAGTAAAGTAATTACATACATGCGTTATCAGATTTTATAACAATTACAAATGTTACATTTCCAGTTGATGATACCAAGTCGTGAGACTTGTCCTGATGGTTGGACGATCGAATACACAGGTTACATAATGACTGGAGGTCACTCAGACACAAAGCATTCATCCAGTTACATTTGTGTCGATGACACACCACAGGCTATCCACGGAAGCAAAGGAAGCCAAAACGGAGCCTACCTTTATGTGGCTGAAATATCTTGTGGTTATAACGTGCCTTGTGAGCCTTATGTACATGTAAGGGAAATAAGATGTGTTGTATGCTCTTATCTATAAAAACCAGAAGCTCAACTAATTTTTGTAATTACAAATATATACGCATGTATATCGCACAAATCCATTGCTATGAGCGAGTATGGGCAAATTTTATCTGTGATGCTAATTTAATGTATAAATATTGAGGTGTTATGTTATGTGTTTCTTGAATGCTTTTTTATTGGAGAGAGAAGGGGGAACCTGAAGTTTGTGCTCTGATCGGAAAGAGATTAATGAGCCAGAAATTAAAAGATGAGGATGAGAGTCACTACATGATATTTTCTTTTACTTGCTGGTTTTGCACTTCTATCGCTATCACGCGGGACAAATAGAAAAAAACTACCAGCGGAAAGCATTTTTTAAACAGGTCTCCAGTGCCGCTTAGCCTTAAAAAAACATGACAGGAGTGGGCGCTAGAGCACGCCTGCTGTGTTGCTAGAGCTCGCGTCCAAAGTAAATTTACCCCTTTCCACTTATAAAAACCTATAAAATACCTAAAACTTTGGGGCGCAACATTTATGTAAACAGGTTTTTTTTAAGGTTTGGTTTGGGTGACCGCTAAGTAGTTTTAAGAGACCGCAAGTGTTTCATTTATATACCAAAAAATAGCCATATTTGCTTAAACGAATTATTTATTAGGCTACTGGCAAATTTTGGGAAACCGCTTGAGAAATTTGGGGGACCGTTTCGGTCCCCCAAAACACCTTAAAAAAACACTGTATGTAAATATGGAAAAAATGGTCATATCCAAGTTATTTGCATTCGTGGTTTTTAACTTTTTAGGCTTGTGGACCTGTATCATTTTAAAACGCTTTTTACTACAAGGTGATTTCATACAGAATAAAAAGTTTAATGGCATCCCTACAATACTTAAGTAATTTAAAACACACTCTCAACACAATTATGCTTTATTAGGTTACATTCCGCAAATAGTTCCAAACTTTCTAATTTGAAAAACTAATAATATTTTTTTTCGAAATAAGTTCCATGCATATAAAAACTAATAGCCTAACCAGTGTTTGTAAGTTAATTGCCAATACTAGTATTTATTTTAATCTTTAGATTCAGGAAAGTGCCCTAACGTGTTGGTAATGGCAAAAATTAAACAACATTGTAAAATATATAACGTATATTATGTATGTTATATATGAGGAATTCATCATACATAATATGTAATACACGTTTAGGCAAAAACACAAGTTCTTGTAAGCTTACAACAAAAGCTACCACGAGTGAGCGTTTGAAAACAGGCCTTCAGCGCCGTTAAGCTTTAAAATAATTACCAATAGTGGACGCTAGAGCTCCGCAACTTTCTCTGGAGCCTTATTTCTCAAACTTTTTTAATCCAGGGGGCACCAACGAAATTCTTAAAAACGTTTGGGGCACACCATTGATGCGAATGTGGAAAAAAAATTATATGCAAGCCATTCGCCTTCTTGGTTAGTGGTTACTATGCCACGTAATATTTTAAAACAACTTTTACGGCTTAGCGATTTTATGGAATCTAAACTTAAAAGTTACAGACTAATGACAATCCTGGCAATCTGGAAATCATTACAGACTAATGACAATCCTGGAAATCTAAAGGGAATTTAAACCACATTCTCAAAACCAACTACATTTTAATATGTTAAAATCTGCAACTTTTTAATTGTAAAAGCTGATAATGGGTTGAAAAATCGCCACTGTTTGTTTAAAGGTTGTCATCATGAAAAAAAAATCGATTCAACGTTGCAAAGCTTTCAATACTAAAATCATTCGAGTTGTTGTTGTAGCGGTAGATACTATCACTGATCTTTTAACGTAATCTTGTAGCACCTGGCACTAGTTTAGACTTTCATTGTTGCTACCAAAGTTCAACGAAGTGTTGTTTCAAGGATCTCTGTTTGTGTGTTGTAAACTCTTTTTAAGAATGGTGCAAAAACGTTTGGACTAGTCGACGGCTGTTTTGCAGGTTACTTTTCCCAAATTTGACAACAAATTTACGCTTGTGCAAATTATTTTAGCTTTACGATTTAGCGATTACTCATCATAACTCTACATCTTATGTAAAAAACGTCTTGTATTATTGTGTTTCATTAATTTCTATGTTAAAATTTCCCTGTGCCAAAAACAACAAGGTCAATTTTGTGAAGAAATATATCCGCCTGTACCTTTTGGAAAATCTCTTGCTTATGCAGTAGCTACTTAAATTTCGTCAACGAAAGATGAAGTTTCAATGTTATATACGAGAACAGTTTGTAAACATCTCACAAAGCTTTGATGATAGGGTTATTTATTCTTGTAAGTGGGATTGTTTTACTCGCACGTTGTGGGATATCGCGACGCAACCCGTTTTTACAGATTGTTTGATCTTTCATTGATTGAAGAGAAAGTTTTAAAATTTCAAAGAGTTCCAGTTCCCCATGCGCAAGTTTCTTTGTTAGGAGCCCAACCATTGTCAGATTTTATAAAAAAAATTGTTGTATTTTCATTTAATTGTACCAAATCGTGAGACTTGACCTGCTATGGTTGGATTATCGAATACACAGGTTACGTAATGAAAATTCAAATGCATTTTAACATGCATACAAGAATTCGTTTAGTGAATACAAAGCGCACACATCCGTATGTCACCAACAAACGTTTTTGCAATTTTTGTGCTTATGAAAATAAATTCTGATTATATAAACTCTCAACATCCCTGAATTTAGCCAACAGTTGCTATCTAGCGTTTAAGACTAAGACTTACCGCCTTTTCCAAATACACAAACAAAGTTTTCGCTCCAGGCCTAGCTTTACATGATTACGATCACCGCGTGAGCTACTTATACATCGAGTACAGGAAACTTGTGTGTCTTACATAAACTAAAAGCGTGTTGTTCTTGTGTTTTACAGTGGTAACTGTTTCAGTCTTGGAAACCAAACTTGTGTCATATCAAGATGAATTTTCAGCGTTATACGAGACCTGTTCGTAAAGTTTCTCACAAACCAGTAATGTTAGGAACATTTATTCTTGCAAGTGTGCTAGTTTCTCTTGCTATCTTGACACACCAGGTTTTCAGGAATTTTAAAAGGTCAGTTTTACAAACTTGCGAAAAAGTAAGTTGCGGAGTTTAAACGTAGCTTTTTTATAATCTCTGTGTAATTTTATTACCATGTCTTTGTTTCACCATAGTTTGCTAATTTGTGTTGATGCTAGTGTGGAAGAGGAACTTTTCCGTCTGAAACAAGAGCAAAAAGCCAGTAACAATCAGAATGAACAAAAACACGCCATCAGGAAAAGAACACCATCGGTAAATGTGGACAAACTGAACCTATTTTCTATATGATACAACTATTTCTGCGTTTAATACCGACCTATATAAGTCAAATTGGTTTTGTTTACAAAAAAGCTTTATGATCAAGACTTAGCTAAAACATGTAACCTTGATATATGTCTGAATAAAAAAAGGATAAGATAGATTAATATATTAGAACCTATCTTGTTAAGTGTGCCATACCACCAAACAAGAACTAACATTACACGGAATTGTGTTATAGGAAAATCTCGGCAGTCAAAATTTGACAAGTCAAGGTGAGAAAAATATCCTGCTTCCACTGCTACAGCACAACGGCCTAATCCCCAATACCCCAATACAATGATTTTTATATTTAGGAACAACGTACATTAGGTGGGGTAGAAGAGGGGGGGGGGCTGCCCAAACAAAGATGGAACACAACTTGTTTATGAAGGTAAATCTCAAAATGTTTAATTGCTGTAGGTCAATAATAATGATTTGTTAAGGTTACGCTGGTGGATCTTTTTATTCTCATGTCGGTGGTGGTTCTGATTTTTTATGTCTACACAGTGATCCGACTTACACACCTGGACGTTATATCGGCGGAGTTCAAGGTCATTCACAGTTTTAATGTTGAGTCGTCAATTGCGCTTCCCTTTGCTTTTCCGTTTCAAATGAACTTTTGGTTTCGTTGGGATAAAATAATTATTGGTTTCAAATCAGTCAACCAAAATAAATTTCCGATTGTTATAAACCAAAGTCCACATTAATAAACATGGTAGCATTTAAATTGCTACAATCCGAAAAAAGTAGCAGGTCTGTGAGGGGGCATTGAAAGCTGTTGAGTGAAAATATTTGTTTTGAATTTGCTATTATCACAACGGGATTTACCTGGTACCTTTTATTTTCAACACGGCTAAGTATAAATGTCGAAATGTTACGGTCAATCCAAATTGAAACAATTGTTTTTGTTGTCTTTTAGGTCCCGCATATGTGTACGGTGTTGAATACCGCGATCCATCTGCCAGATACGGATTGTTCGACCTCTCATTGATTGAAGAGGGAGCTTTACAATATCAAGGAGTTCCATGTGCAGTTTGCTTTGTTAGCAGCCCGAGTAAAGTAATTACATACATGCGGTTTTAGATTTCAAAACAATGACAAAATGTTTCACTCCCAGTTGATGATACCAAGTCGTGAGACTTGTCCTGATGGTTGGACGATCGAATACACAGGTTACATCATGACAGGAGGATACGCAGACACGAAACATTCCTCCAGTCATATTTGTGTTGATGATACACCACAGGCTAATCTTGGTACACAGGGTAGCCAGAGCGGAGCTTATCTCTACGTATCTGAAATAAGATGCGGTCATAACGTGCCGTGTGAGCCTTATGTTAGTGGAAGAGAAATAACATGTGTTGTGTGCTCCTATCTTTAAAAACAACGTTTAATTCTAAAAAAATGAGAAAATACTTGATTTTATCATTAAAATGTCACACATGTAACTATTGTACAAAGCCCTGTTATGTGACATAGCATTGTATAGATGAAATAATTCATTTGTGAAGGTAATTTTACGTAAACCTTTTGTGGTGATTGTTCATTAGTGTTTTATTGTGTGTGAGTTATAAATTGTTGATACCGTATTGGCTAAAAACATTTTGACCTATAAACCGTCGCAGTGTATTAATTGAAATCGAGTGAAAATCATTTTTTTAAAGCCAGTTATGTTCTGTTAACGGAAGGACAACAACAAGAAACTAATTTCTTTGAGGCTGAAATAAGAATGGGTTAAAACGTATCAATTCAGCCTTATGTCAAGAAGTTGATTGCAAATACTAGTATTTTTTTGTATTTTTATATTCCGGAAATTCCCCTAAAAGTATTGGTAGTGAAAAAATATAAACAACATTGTGAATAACTTATATTACGTATGTCATACATATAGAATTGATAATACATGATATACAATACATGTACGGGCAAAAACACAAGTTTTGAATAAAAAACTAGTACCACTGAGCGTTTTGGAACAGGCCGTTTGTCTTTCAAAGCGCCGTTTGTCTTAAAAAAATACCGGGAATTGGCGCTAGAGCACTGTAACTTCTATGGAGCCTTTCTTCTCATTTTTTTTTATTTCAGTGTGCACCAATGACATTCTTCAAAACGTTGGGGTGCACCATCGTAATGAATATGAAAACAAGGTCGAATGCAAATGAATCGTCTCCTGAGCACTTCCTATACCACGTAACATTTTATAAAATCTAAGCTTTAACGTTATTAACATAACAGATTTATGACATTCCTGTAAATCATAAGTGAATTTAAACCCTGGTGCAACAACAACTAGGGCACCGGTGGATAGAAATGTGTCCTGGTTTCGAGATATTTTTTGACGGAGGTTTTGACTTTTTATGCCTTAACAGTGATCCGATCTACACACCTTGGACATTATTTCAAGGTCATTTATATTTATTTTATAAAATGTCGAAACAAGATGTCACGATTGTTTTTGTAGAGATGTCAGGTTCGTCAAATGTGTATGATGTGGAATATTGCGACTCATCAACATTGTACAGATTGTTCGATCTTTCTTTAATTAAAGAAAAAGTTTTACAATATCAAGTAGTCCCATGTGCAGTTTGCTTTGTCAGCAGCCCAACTAAAGTAAGTGAAAGCAAAGTGATCCTTTTTAAATCAACAATTTAACAAACACACATTTCCAGTTGATGTGAGACTTGTCCTGGTGGTTGCACGATCGAATATACAGGTTACATAATAACTGGAAATGACTGGAAATTTTCTTCAAGCTTTGGTAAAGGCAAAAAAGTGTAAAGGTACCTATATCTAGCCTATGCCATGCATATACATTCCAGACAATGTTAATTTAATTTGTCATAGTAATTCGCTTGTAAATATTGTGGTATTAATTTTTGTTAAATTTATAAGAACAAATTTTAGGCTGTGATTTGATCATTTTCGAGTGAAAATAAATGTCACAGATTTAAACTTGCTGTAGTGAGACCAACAGTTGCCGTAAAAGTTATCAGGAGAGGGCGGTAGAGCACTGACGGCCCGTTGATTATCCTTCTATGGGACAAATTTTGCCGTCACGCTGGAAATTGTAATTACTATAGGCAACCAATCATTACCGAAATATTGTAAATGCGGTAACAAAAACTAACAAAAACGGGCGTGTAACGCTATAGATACTATTAGATAACCCATTTTTTATTTCAGTTCTGGACAAGCTTATAAACTCATATTGTCAACTACTAACTTTTATTTATTCAACTGTTTCCCATGAATAATTCCTGTGGCATTTAAAATACTGTTGTTTTAAAAACATGGTATTGTTATGAAATTATTTTGTCAGCATTGAGAATTTGGCTACAAGATCTTCCAGGTGGTAAGCCCCATCTCTCTTAAACCAAAAAAAAAAACGAATCCTGTAGTAACGGCTCACCACTAAAGCCAAAGAGAGGCCACAAACTGGTTTCACTAATGGGCGTCTTGCGTATGCAAACTTACACAGTAAAACACAAGAGTCTGGTTAAGAGTCATGAAAATCAAAGTCAAGACAAGTTTGGTTAAGAGCTCCGCAACACACTTGGATTTAGCCAACGGTTGTTTTCGAGCGAGGGTTTAAGACTAATATTTACTGCCTTTTCTAAATACAAAAACAACACCCAGCTTGACACGATTACGATTATGCGTACTAGGCTGATATTACATCGAGTGCTGATAACGTCTGTGTCTTACATAAACTAAAAGCGTGTTGTTCTTGTGTTTTACATTGACTGTTGATAATATTTGCACTTGCCGAGTTGCGCTGAGACATCCTCACTTTCACAGTTTCTAACTAGTCTGTTGTATCGAGGAAATATCTCTTTCGACTTTTGGTTGCGGTCTTGCTAATCAAACTTGTGTCAAATCAAGATGAAGTTTCAGCGTTATACGAGACCTATTCGTAAAGTTTCTCACAAACCAGTAATGTTAGGAACATTTATTCTTGCAAGTGTGCTGGTTTCTCTTGCAATCTTGACACACCAAATTTTCAGGAATTTTAAAAGGTGAGGCTTAGCAAGCTGTGAAAAACTAAGTTGCTGAGTTTAAACGATTTAAATAAGCATTTTTAAATATATCTTTGTAATTTTATTACTATCTCTTTGTTTCTAACCACAGTCTTGCTTATTTGTGTTGATGGTAGTGTGGAAGAGGAACTTTTCCGTCTAAAACAAGAGCAAAAAGTCAATAACAACCAGAAAGAACAAAAGCACGCCATTAAGAAACGAACACCATCAGTAAATAAGGATAAATTGGATCACATCTTCTAAACCAGGAGTGCACAACCTGCGGCCGTGTAGACGATTTTGTGCGGCCGTGAACATGTTTATTAAAATATATGCACCGGCGGCCGTGACGTAAAAACCTCTTTTGCTAAATATTTTGACTTTCAAACTGCATTAAATAGATTTTGTAAGACTGTAAAGAATATTACCAGCCTAGTGACCCTGTGCATCACACTTTATATAAGCCTATTGTGTGCAAACAATGCAAATAAACAGTTACCTCGTGCGTCACAATATAGATTATGACGTCATAAATAGACTGGTCGTCAGACTGTTTACTTTAGCTCGATCTGTGGATCAAGTTTTAAATTATCCCGGCTTTTTGTACGCCATTAAATGGTTTATGTGTGGGACAAGCCCTATTTTCACATAATAAATTTAAAAACAAAAACAAGCAGGTAATTGGCGGCCGTTGGTGAAATAAGAATCTGCGATATGCGGCCGTCTTAGCAAAAAGGTTGTGCACCCCTGTTCTAAACGATACAAATATTTCTGCGTTTAATACTGACGTAACATGAAAAGTGGGTTTTGTTTCAAAAAATTACTTTACCAACAAGATTACTTAATTTTTGTTAAATTCGTTATTATACCATCGAACAAGAATTAATATTACACAGAATTGTGTTGTAGGAAAATCTCGGCAGTCCTGATTTGACAAATGTAGGTAAGCAAAAAATGTCCTTCAATCACTGCACAAATATTCTCATGCAATGATTTTTATATTTAGGAACAACGTACATTAGGTGGGGTAGAAGAGATTGCCCGAACAAAGATGGAACACAACTTGTTTATGAAGGTAAGTCTTAAAAAAAATTATTTACTGAAGGTCAATCATACCGATTTGGTTTAGGTTATGCTGGTGGATCTTATTATTCTCATGTCGGTGGTGGCTCAGACTTTTTATGCCTGCACAGTGATCCGACTTACACACCTGGGCGTTATATTGATGGAGTTCAAGGTCATTTACAGTTTTAATTTCGATTCGCCTATTGCTCTTGCATCCTTTTGCTTTTTCATATTAAATGATTTTTGGTTTTGGTACAACTTCGAAGAAATATTAAATGGTTTGAATCAGTTAACCAATATGAATTTGAGAATGTTTAAAGAAACCAAAATCCACATTAATAAACATGGTAGCATTTAAATTGCCATAAACCCGAGAAAGCAGCAGGTTTGCGAGGGAACATTGGAAGCTAAGGTGTAAAAAGATTTATTGAATTTGCGTTTGTCATTACCGCAAAGGGATTTCGCGGGCCTCTTTAATTTGTCTTAAATGGTAAGGTCAATTCAAATCATAACAATTGTTTTTGTTGTGTTTTAGGTCCCGCATATGTGTACGGTGTTGAATACCGCGATCCATCTGCCAGATACGGATTGTTCGACCTCTCATTGATTGAAGAGGGAGCTTTACAATATCAAGGAGTTCCATGTGCAGTTTGCTTTGTTAGCAGCCCGAGTAAAGTAATTACATACATGCGGTTTTAGATTTCAAAACAATGACAAAATGTTTCACTCCCAGTTGATGATACCAAGTCGTGAGACTTGTCCTGATGGTTGGACGATCGAATACACAGGTTACATCATGACAGGAGGATACGCAGACACGAAACATTCCTCCAGTCATATTTGTGTTGATGATACACCACAGGCTAATCTTGGTACACAGGGTAGCCAGAGCGGAGCTTATCTCTACGTATCTGAAATAAGATGCGGTCATAACGTGCCGTGTGAGCCTTATGT
>QLIY01000783.1:0-25681 GCA_003260075.1 Phallusia mammillata | reverse complement strand
TTTTCACATAATAAATTTAAAAACAAAAACAAGCAGGTAATTGGCGGCCGTTGGTGAAATAAGAATCTGCGATGCGGCCGTCTTAGCAAAAAGGTTGTGCACCCCTGTTCTAAACGATACAAATATTTCTGCGTTTAATACTGACGTAACATGAAAAGTGGGTTTTGTTTCAAAAAATTACTTTACCAACAAGATTACTTAATTTTTGTTAAATTCGTTATTATACCATCGAACAAGAATTAATATTACACAGAATTGTGTTGTAGGAAAATCTCGGCAGTCCTGATTTGACAAATGTAGGTAAGCAAAAAATGTCCTTCAATCACTGCACAAATATTCTCATGCAATGATTTTTATATTTAGGAACAACGTACATTAGGTGGGGTAGAAGAGATTGCCCGAACAAAGATGGAACACAACTTGTTTATGAAGGTAAGTCTTAAAAAAAATTATTTACTGAAGGTCAATCATACCGATTTGGTTTAGGTTATGCTGGTGGATCTTATTATTCTCATGTCGGTGGTGGCTCAGACTTTTTATGCCTGCACAGTGATCCGACTTACACACCTGGGCGTTATATTGATGGAGTTCAAGGTCATTTACAGTTTTAATTTCGATTCGCCTATTGCTCTTGCATCCTTTTGCTTTTTCATATTAAATGATTTTTGGTTTTGGTACAACTTCGAAGAAATATTAAATGGTTTGAATCAGTTAACCAATATGAATTTGAGAATGTTTAAAGAAACCAAAATCCACATTAATAAACATGGTAGCATTTAAATTGCCATAAACCCGAGAAAGCAGCAGGTTTGCGAGGGAACATTGGAAGCTAAGGTGTAAAAAGATTTATTGAATTTGCGTTTGTCATTACCGCAAAGGGATTTCGCGGGCCTCTTTAATTTGTCTTAAATGGTAAGGTCAATTCAAATCATAACAATTGTTTTTGTTGTGTTTTAGGTCCCGCATATGTGTACGGTGTTGAATACCGCGATCCATCTGCCAGATACGGATTGTTCGACCTCTCATTGATTGAAGAGGGAGCTTTACAATATCAAGGAGTTCCATGTGCAGTTTGCTTTGTTAGCAGCCCGAGTAAAGTAATTACATACATGCGGTTTTAGATTTCAAAACAATGACAAAATGTTTCACTCCCAGTTGATGATACCAAGTCGTGAGACTTGTCCTGATGGTTGGACGATCGAATACACAGGTTACATCATGACAGGAGGATACGCAGACACGAAACATTCCTCCAGTCATATTTGTGTTGATGATACACCACAGGCTAATCTTGGTACACAGGGTAGCCAGAGCGGAGCTTATCTCTACGTATCTGAAATAAGATGCGGTCATAACGTGCCGTGTGAGCCTTATGTCAGTGGAAGGGAAATGACATGCGTTGTGTGCTCATATCTGTAAAAACTCGAATTGTTTTTGATACTGGTAATTTTTCAAGACTGTTCGCTGCGAAAAAAATATTTGTGTATGTCATAAAGATGTCATACGTTTGAGTATTTTACAAAGTCATGTCCATATGACTAAAAGCATTGACTGTAAATTTAGTCGTATTATTTTTTCTCAGTTTAATTGTTTTGTTTATGATATTAAAGTAAAGACAATCCAGGAAAGACTTTATTACACCCGGTGCTATTTTCAAAATTGGTTTGCCCAAATTTGAAAAAAAGAAATTAGAAAGCAAACTTTAAAAACCTGTGTGGTTTTGTGCTCAAAGAAACAACTGGCATTTGAAGGAACATGACAACATGATAAATCATGCCGATCGTTTATTTACATAATTAAAACGAAAACATTGTGTTTTGTGGTCGAAATGTAGGCTACTCACACGTACGGACTGAAGTTGCGTTACAAATTTACAAATGTACGCCTTTCACTTGGATAGATTCAACAAACCGGCAGCAGACCGATTAAAAATGACAATTACACCAATCCATATTTGTTCGAATAAATTATTTTGACCAATATTTTTTTTTGTAAAAATGTTTGATCACATAAATTAGCAAACATATGTATTAGAAACATTTAGATTTTATGCAACATGGCCAAAGTAAGTTAAAATTAGAAAATTTTTCATAAAGGAACAGTCATAAAAGTTTGTCGGTTAAAGAATTGATGTGGAAATTTTCAAGCAAAAATTTATTCATTATGGGTAGAATGTTGGCAGATAGTGAATGCTGTGGTGGTGCACATAACGCTTTTTGCTCTTCCGCTGATCGGATTTATTACGGCGCAGTTTTTGCCGCTCATTGGACTGCTAGGTTCGTTGTCGTCCCACATCAAGTAACCATCGTGTGATCTATCGTTGCGAATATAACCCACCCACGGGTCATGGAATTCCACGTTTCTGCAAAAAATATAACCATTACATGCTTGGAAACGAAAGAATTTTTTTAAACAAACTGTTGGACACTTTTATACTGTTATGCATGTTGAGTATTGTCCTCCAACTACCTTGGTTGAGTACTACTAACATAAAAACTTACATCAGACAAAGTTTGTTGAAATTGTTTGGGTGGCACAAAGAGCGTAGTTAGTAGTAATGTAAGCATCTACTTCCTAAAGATTATGTATGAAATAATACAGTACTGTTATTGATTGCAGGTTTAGCCAAGCCCACCCGAAAGAAGTTTTCTTTATTTGTTGCAACCAATAGGTAACGCGAATCCACATGCTGAAATTGTCCACTTTAGCAATCTGACCACCCCTCTCTGTGCATTTGTCTTTAGCCATTTGGTGCGTTAAAGGGCCCGTCACATCGGCAGCGAGAAGTACGAAGCACTTTTGTGCCTCGGGTAGTGTCGGGTACATTGAATCCGGGCATCCTGCGATTAAAATAGATTTCGTTAATTGAGATGAACCCTTTTGCACTACTTTGATTGGTTCGTTGGCTCTGGTTTAAACCTTTTTGAAACGAAGGCTTCTGTCGCCACCAATTTGCATGTCTTTGAAAACGATTTTGTTTGCAGGCGGATACAAAGGTGTCGATTAATGACAAACGCTTTAACAAATACATAGTTTGTTGGGGCCTTCTACGAACAATAATTACTAATGTCGGTTAATCTTCTGCCTGTAAACGTGTGGTAGAGCAACTAACACAGGGACTCACAAGACGCCCGGTTCCGGAATTTCCGTTAGGTCGAGCAACGAAGCATAGGCGTTTATGGAGACAAACTGACAATAATACAGCGATTTGCAACATGCTGACAGCAATTATTGTCGCCGTATACGCCAATCCTCCGTTGCGCCACCTGCCGAAAATTTCTAAACCGGGTGTCTTATAGTAGTTTTACCGTTTTCTATATATACTTTAACGCTGTGGTGCAAAATGGCAGATGCAAAACACTGTGCCATAGTTCAACAGTATATGGTAAAAGTAGGGGGAAAAATTTGCCTCGGGTTAATCAGTAACGAAACTCGATAAGTGATAATAAATGACAGCAATTTTCTTCTTACAGCGCGTGCACTTTTTGTCAAGTGATCCTTGCAAGTAACATAATACGCCTATCATTTTCGAAAAGCATTTGGCGACTGGGTGAAACAAGGACGACACGTTTTAGTTTTCGTTCTTGCCTTTCGTTTTACCACTACGTACTTGAAACGCAGCTGTGTCCGTCGCCATGATATCCGTGTTTGCAAGTGCACGTATAAGAACCGTTTCCTGTCGGCTTGCAGATGGAAAGACGATGGCACGAGTGCTGTCCGGTCAAACAAGGGTTCGCTGGTCCTGAAGTCAAAATAAAACGCTATTTAAAAAACTATGCTCGTACAGAAATCGTCCTGAACCAATACGCGCTCATTACAGACCATTCCGGTTTCGGATAACATACATATACTAAACTGGAGCTTTCAGACTGATTTATGTGTACAGAAGGCTTCAGGTTAGTATGGAAATGAAACGCATTAGCCTAAATCAGTTTTACTTCAACACCAAGTTTTGCATTAAAACAAGCAGATTTTGATGATGCAGTGACCCATGTAATTTTTACAAATCTCTGCGTAGGCCGCGTAAAAAAGGTTGAGAAATAGACCAGTGCGCCTTGGAAGGTAATCAGATGCGCCCTACGAAAAGTTACGTAAGATATAATCCACAAAGTGAATGACTGATTTTTTAAATATTACTATAAAGGGCATGGTCCAAACATTTTGATAACCTATAAATGTGCCCTGGGGTAAATAAGTTTGAGAAACACTGGTCTAAATAGTAAATATCTCACTGATTAGGATACTTTATGAAAGTGACCGTATAAGCAGTCTCAAGATATCAATTGTGTCTACGCGAGATTTCATTATTTGATCATGAAAAAAAAACATTTACATATTACGGGGTAAACTGCTGGCCCTTACGTCATCGACTTTATGCAGTTTGTGTTCGCCAGGAAGCTTGCACAATTGATTTTGTTTATTGCTTCTCGTACGATGTAGATTTTAGATTAGGATTAGCCGCAGGGAAACTAAAATTGTTTGTCGCCAAAGAAATCATTGAGCATGCTGTTAAAAGGACCCTGCGGGTAAACCTAGCTTGAAAGTCATGTTGCACGGATCCATTAGTCCTGCATTTGTCCTCAACATCAACTTTGTCTGTTGTGTAACAAAGCATGCGCTTGCATAACACATTGAGTTTGCAGTCGGCATGTTTGTCTTTCTGACCTTTTTATGTTGGCTATCACACAAAGCGTGATAACACATTTTTGGCTATGTTACAGAATATTTGTAAAGGATTCTAAAATGGACATCCCTAATTANCACATTGAGTTTGCAGTCGGCATGTTTGTCTTTCTGACCTTTTTATGTTGGCTATCACACAAAGCGTGATAACACATTTTTGGCTATGTTACAGAATATTTGTAAAGGATTCTAAAATGGACATCCCTAATTATAAGGTCTATTTCAAATTGCTACATTTTTATGTCATATTTGTTTTTCGTCTTATGGGGAGAAATGAATAGTTCGAAAATGGGCAAAGGGAGGAATGTGACAAAAAAGGTTGGGAACCACTGCATTATGACTTACCCATTGTGATGCAACAGACGTGAATTGTCAATGGAAAACAACGTCACATTACACTGCTGTTCTTTCTTGTTGATTTCCGATGTCGCAACCGCAGAAAAAGGGATTACATTTTTGGTCCTGGACCGAATGTGGCTGTAACTTTATGCACCATGTTTTGGTTGCTTGTTAATAAAAAAGGACAAAATTACCCAAAACTTCTAAGGGGTCCGCAATTAGATTACAGGACCGAAAAGGGTCCGCGAAGCCAAAAAGGTTGAGAACCACAGAACAAATTGCCGAAGCTAGTCATGTTTACGTAAAAGCTGAGATCCTCTTTTATCCGAGCTGGGATGCTTTGGTTGCCAAACTTTTTGCATTTAAACATTTACAAAACATTGGCTTGCATATTGCACCTCTTGCAATGTTTGTTCGCGACGGCCTACGTGACGTACCGAAAAACTGCGAAAATACGCCCCTGTGATTGGTTAAAAAAGCCCCATATGCGAAATAGAATATATTTTGGAAATATGCTGCCGGAAAGTGATATATGCCACTTGTGTTTCTATTTCTTTGGTGAAAATCGTTATATTTGCAATGGTGCAGGACTGGTCGAGTTTTGGCACAGTTAAAAAGAAAAACTAAGAAATACAGCACTATCGGATACCTCCGTATAAAAAAAAGATAAGCGTACCTGAGTCTTCGGCGGGACAGCTACGTTCGAAACACGGTCTTGTCTCTTCGCGATAACCACCAACACAACTTGGTTCAGTGTCAATGCAAGGCACGGATCTTGTACGTTGTCCATATCCACATGTCAAAGAGCAAGGAGACCATAAAACCACTGGGACTTGTTGCGGTATCTGCAAATTTCTTCCTTCCACTGGCACTATAACACATATACAGGTTCATCCAAATGACTTTACTTGATTAATGTTTTTCTGCACATTTGTTGGAGTTGAAGTTTAAGAAATTTTATCAACACTATGGTGACACTTACCGCGTTTAGGGTCCCTGCTAATGGCTTGGTTAAATGCTTCTTCGAAAAGAGCTGCAAAGCGTTTGTCTGTCTTGTTCAATGTTTCTTGTACGTCTGCAAATACATGCAAATTTGAGCGAAATTTCGAAATTATATTGTTTGAGCCTATGGGTATTAACTAGCTTATGATCCTAATTGCCTGGATCTGAAGCTTCGATATAATCAATTTAATAACTCACCGTTAAAGATTCTCCCAACTTCCTCAGCAATCATTGGTTTAATGCTTTTGTGTATTTGCTTCATCATACTTTCGGTGATGACTGAACTGCTTTCGACGACGGCATCCTCAGCGATATTATTCTCTTCCATAGAGGGCGCTTCTGAGTCCGGTTCCAACGATGACGGTACACTTTCATACGATGAAGATGACATGCCAGCTTTGACGGCTGTGCACATCATTCGTTTCGTTTCTGTGTCGGGTTTTGTACTAGACATAATGGACTGGAAAAGTGAAGAAAGTGTTTCCGTAGGGCTTGAACCAATATACTGATACTGGCCGAAATCCGATGTGTCCATCATATTTAACCCTGACAGTTGTGACATAAAGTTGGAATAAAAGAACTCCGCCATGTCCTCCGGTATATCATCAAGGTCTGTAGGTTCGTTATTACCGATATTGCCTAAAAATCCACTTAACAGTCCGATAGGGGTAATAGGTTTACCAACAGGGCCTTCGTTTTCGTTTGGTTCACCGTTAAAGTTCATTCCCAGAGAGAGCTGCAATGTTGAGTTTGCGTTGACTATGTCACTCAAAGAAAGTTCTCCAGATGAAAAGGATCCGCCAATTACAGCCATTAATTGTGGCATGATAGTAAATAATTTTGTATTTGTCGTATTTTTTTCTGTGACGTTTTCCTGCATAGACACCAGCAGACTCTGCATAGCCATTTTGTGATTTTCCGAAACAGTATTATCACTTGATTCACTCATCGGCATTGGTCCATTCCAAGCCATGTTGCCTATTCCGCGCACCGGTGGACCATTCATGGATAATGAAGCCATTAATTTCTGCAACATCACGAAAACATTTTTGGAATCATCTTCTTCATCCTCATCCTCCTCATTTTCTTCATGATTCATTTCTGGTTCATCTTCTCTGCTCATCTCCATCATCATGTCTTTTATCATTTCACTCATTTTCATTATCATCGTTTTCATCGCATCTTTTTTACCCTCTTTAATTGAAGAACTTATCATGCTTTTGTTTGCCATCATCATATCTTTTAATATATTATTCATTTTCATCATCATCATCATGATTTTCAGTGGTTTACTTTTCATATCATCGGGTGATTCTGTTTTGTTCATCATTTCCTTCATTATGTTGCTCATTTTCATCATCATCATTTTTATGTTTCCATCCTTTGTTGTCCCGGACATTGAATGGTTTTTCATGGTTACATTTCTCATTTTATCATAAGATTGATTACTCATCATCATCATTTCTTTCATGTCTTTCATCATTTCTTTCATTTTCATCATCACCATTTTGACTTTCTCCTTCTTTTCACTTCTCATTTTACTACTTTTCATTTTCCCTTGTCCCATCATTGGTGGTTTATTTTGAGCCATCATCATTTTCATCATATTCATCATTTTTTGTAAGTCATTCTGCTGATTGTACATATCATCAGATCCCCATTGTTGACTCATGGATTGTGACCAACCCATGTTTTGTTGTGGACACATGGGTCCTTTCCTTCCTATCCAAGATCCACCCATTGGCATTGGTCTATTCCAACCCATGTTGCTCATTCCACCCATTGGTGGGCCACGATTCATTGGGCCATTCATGGATAATGAAGCCATTAATTTCTGCAACATCATGAAAACATTTTTGGAATCGTCTTCTTCATCCTCATCCTCCTCATTTTCTGTATAATTCATTTCTGGTTCATCTTCTCTGCTCATCTCCATCATCATGTCTTCTATCATTTCACTCATTTTCATTATCATCGTTTTCATCGCATCTTTTTTACCCTCTTTAATTGAAGAACTTATCATGCTTTTGTTTGCCATCATCATATCGTTTAATATATTATTCATTTTCATCATCATCATCATGATTTTCAGTGGTTTACTTTTCATATCATCAGGTGATTCTGTTTTGTTCATCATTTCCTTCATTATGTTGCTCATTTTCATCATCATCATTTTCAAGTTTCCATCCTTTGTTGTCCCTGACATTGAATGGTTTTTCATGGTTACATTTCTCATTTTATCATAAGATTGATTACTCATCATCATCATTTCTTTCATGTCTTTCATCATTTCTTTCATTTTCATCATCACCATTTTGACTTTCTCCTTCTTTTCACTTCTCATTTTACTACTTTTCATTTTCCCTTGTCCCATCATTGGTGGTTTATTTTTAGCCATCATCATTTTCATCATATTCATTATTTTTTGTAAGTCATTCTGCTGATTGTACATATCATCAGATCCCCATTGTTGACTCATGGATTGTGACCAACCCATGTGGGGGGGGGGTCCATCCTTTGTTGTCCCTGACATTGAATGGTTTTTCATGGTTTCATTTCCCATTTCATCATAAGATTGATTACTCATTATTTCTTTCATGTCTTTCATCATTTCTTTCATTTTCATCATCATCATTTTGACTTTCTCCTTCTTTTCACTTCTCATTTTACTACTTTTCATTTTCCCTTGTCCCATCATTGGTGGTTTATTTTGAGCCATCATCATTTTCATCATATTCATCATTTTTTGTAAGTCATTCTGCTGATTGTACATATCATCAGATCCCCATTGTTGACTCATGGATTGTGACCAACCCATGTTTTGTTGTGGACACATGGGTCCTTTCCTTCCTATCCAAGATCCACCCATTGGCATTGGTCCATTCCAACCCATGTTGCTCATTCCACCCATTGGTGGGCCACGATTCATTGGACCATTCATGGATAATGAAGCCATTAATTTCTGCAACATCATGAAAACATTTTTGGAATCGTCTTCTTCATCCTCATCCTCCTCATTTTCTGTATAATTCATTTCTGGTTCATCTTCTCTGCTCATCTCCATCATCATGTCTTCTATCATTTCACTCATTTTCATTATCATCATTTTCATCGCATCTTTTTTACCCTCTTTAATTGAAGAACTTATCATGCTTTTGTTTGCCATCATCATATCGTTTAATATATTATTCATTTTCATCATCATCATCATGATTTTCAGTGGTTTACTTTTCATATCATCAGGTGATTCTGTTTTGTTCATCATTTCCTTCATTATGTTGCTCATTTTCATCATCATCATTTTCAAGTTTCCATCCTTTGTTGTCCCTGACATTGAATGGTTTTTCATGGTTACATTTCTCATTTTATCATAAGATTGATTACTCATCATCATCATTTCTTTCATGTCTTTCATCATTTCTTTCATTTTCATCATCACCATTTTGACTTTCTCCTTCTTTTCACTTCTCATTTTACTACTTTTCATTTTCCCTTGTCCCATCATTGGTGGTTTATTTTTAGCCATCATCATTTTCATCATATTCATCATCATTTTTTGTAAGTCATTCTGCTGATTATACATATCACCAGATCCCCATTGTTGACTCATGGATTGTGACCAATCCATGTTTTGTTGTGGACCCGTGGATCCTTTCCTTCCCATCCAAGATCCACCCATTGGCATTAGTGCATTCCAACCCATGTTGCTCATTCCACCCATTGGTGGGCCACGATTCATTGGACCATTCATGGATAATGAAGCCATTAATTTCTGCAACATCATGACAACATTTTTGGGATCGTCTTCGTCATTTTCTTCTTCATACATTTCTGGTTGATCTTCTCTGCTCATCTCCATCATCATGTCTTTTAGCATTTCACTCATTTTCATCATTATCATTTTCACCACATCTTCTTTACCCTCTTTAATCGAAGAACTTATCATGCTTTTATTTGCCATCATCATATCTTTCAAAATATTGTTTATATCCATCACCATCATAATGATTTTCATGGGTTTACTTTTCATGTCATCAGGTGATTCTGTTTTGGTCATCATTTCCTTCATTATGTTGCTCATTTTCATCATCATCATTTTCATGTTCCCTTGTTTTGCCCCTGACATTGAATGGTTTTTCATGGTTTCATTTTCCATTTCATCATAAGATTTATTACCCATCATCATCATTTCTTTCATGTCTTTCATCATTTTTTTCATTTTCATCATCATCATTTTGACTTTCTCCTTCTTTTCATATTTCATTTTCCCTTGTCCCATCATTGGTGGTTTATTTTTAGCCATCATCATTTTCATCATATTCATCATCATTTTTTGTAAGTCATTCTGCTGATTATACATACCACCATAACCCCATTGTTGACCCATGGATTGTGACCCACCCATGTTTTGGTGTGGACACATGGGTCCTTTCCTTCCCATCCAAGATCCACCCATTGGCATTGGTCCATTCCAACCCATGTTTCTCATTCCAACCATCGGTGGACCTCGATTCATTAGACCTTTCATGGATGATGAAGCCATTAATTTCTGCAACATCATGAAAACATTTTTGGAATCGTCTTCTTCATCCTCATCCTCCTCATTTTCTTCATGATTCATTTCTGGTTCATCTTCTCTGCTCATCTCCATCATCATGTCTTTAAGCATTTCACTCATTTTCATCATCGCCATTTTCATCACATCTTCTTTACCCTCTTTAATTGACGAACTTATCATGCTTTTATTTGCCATCATCATATCTTGTAATGTATTATTCATTTTCATCATCATCATCATAATCATTTTCATGGGTTTACTTTTCATGTCATCAGGTGATTCTGTTTTGTTCATCATTTCCTTCATTATGTTGCTCATTTTCATCATCATCATTTTTATGTTTCCATCCTTTGTTGTCCCGGACATTGAATGGTTTTTCATGGTTTCATTTCTCATTTTATCATAAGATTGATTACTCATCATCATCATTTCTTTCATGTCTTTCATCATTTCTTTCGTTTTCATCATCATCATTTTGACTTTCTCCTTCTTTTCACTTCGTCCCCCCCCCCATTCATTTCTGGTTCATCTTCTCTGCTCATCTCCATCATCATGTCTTTAAGCATTTCACTCATTTTCATCATCGCCATTTTCATCACATCTTCTTTACCCTCTTTAATTGACGAACTTATCATGCTTTTATTTGCCATCATCATATCTTGTAATGTATTATTCATTTTCATCATCATCATCATAATCATTTTCATGGGTTTACTTTTCATATCATCGGGTGATTCTGTTTTGTTCATCATTTCCTTCATTATGTTGCTCATTTTCATCATCATCATTTTTATGTTTCCATCCTTTGTTGTCCCGGACATTGAATGGTTTTTCATGGTTTCATTTCTCATTTTATCATAAGATTGATTACTCATCATCATCATTTCTTTCATGTCTTTCATCATTTCTTTCGTTTTCATCATCATCATTTTGACTTTCTCCTTCTTTTCACTTCGTATTTTACTACTTTTCATTTTCCCTTGTCCCATCATTGGTGGTTTATTTTGATCCATCATCATTTTCATCATATTCATCATCATTTTTTGTAAGTCATTCTGCTGATTGTGCGTATCATCAGATCCCCATTGTTGACTCATGGATTGTGACCAACCCATGTTTTGTTGTGGACCCATGGGTCCTTTACTTCCCATCCAAGATCCACCCATTGGCATTGGCCCATTCCAACCCATGTTGCTCATTCCACCTTTTGGTGGGCCACGATTCATTGGACCATTCATGGACAATGAAGCCATTAATTTCTGCAACATCATGACAACATTTTTGGAATCGTCTTTTTCATCCTCCTCTTCATTTTCTTCTTGGTACATTTCTGGTTCATCTTCTCTGCTTCCCCCCCCCCCATCATCATGTCTTTTAGCATTTCACTCATTTTCATCATCATCATTTTCATCACATCTTCTTTACCCTCTTTAATTGAAGAACTTATCATGCTTTTATCTGCCATCATCATATCTTGTAATATATTATTTATTTTCATCATCATCATCATCATTTTCATGGATTTACTTTTCATATCATCAGGTGATTCTGTTTTGTTCATCATTTCCTTCATTATGTTGCTCATTTTCATCATCATCATTTTCATGTTCCCATCTTTTGTTGTCCCTGATATTGAATGGTTTTTCATGGTTTCATTTCCCATTTTATCATAAGATTGATTACTCATCATCATCATTTCTTTCATGTCTTTCATCATTTCTTTCATTTTCATCATCATCATTTTGACTTTCTCCTTCTTTTCACTTCTCATTTTACTACTTTTCATTTTTCCTTGTCCCATCATTGGTGGTTTAGTTTTAGCTATCATCATTTTCATCATATTCATCATCAGTTTTGGTAAGTCATTCTGCTGATTATACATATCACCAGATCCCCATTGTTGACCCATGGATTGTGACCAACCCATGTTTTGGTGTGGACACATGGGTCCTTTCCTTCCCATCCAAGATCCACCCATTGGCATTGGTCTATTCCAACCCATGTTTCTCATTCCACCCATTGGTGAGCCACGATTCATTGGACCATTCATGGATAATGAAGCCATTAATTTCTGCAACATCATGACAACATTTTTGGAATCATCTTCTTCATCCTCATTTTCATTTTTTTCTTGATTCCTTTCTGGTTCATCTTCTCTGCTCATCTCCATCATCATGTCTTTTATCATTTCACTCATTTTCATCATCATCACTTTCATTACCTCTTCTTTACCCTCTTTAATCGAAGAACTTATCATGCTTTTATTTGCCATCATCATATCTTTTAATATATTATTCATTTTCATTATCATCATCATGATTTTCATGGGTTTACTTTTCATATCATCAGATGATTCTGCTTCATTCATCATTTTCTTCATTATGTTGCTCATTTTCATCATCATCATTTTCATGTTCCCTTCTTTTGTTCTCCCTGACATTGAATGGTTTTTCATGGTTTCATTTCCCATTTTATCATAAGATTGATTACTCATCATCATCATTTCTTTCATGTCTTTCATCATTTCTTTCATTTTCATCATCATCATTTTGACTTTCTCCTTTTTTTTGCTTCTCATTTTACTACTTTTCATTTTCCCTTCTCCCATCATTGGCGATTTATTTTTAGCCATCATCATTTTCATCATATTGATCATCATTTTTTGTAAGTCATTCTGCTGATTATACATACCACCAAATCCCCATCGTTGACCCATGGATTGTGACCTATCCATGTTTTGTTGTGGACCCATGGGTCCTTTCCTTCCCATCCAGGATCCACCCATTGGTCCATTCCAACCCATGTTGCTCATTCCACCTATTGGTGGACCGCGATTCATTGGACCATTTTTGGATAATGAAGCCATTAATTTCTGCAACATCATGACAACATTTTTGGAATCGTCTTCTTCATCCTCATCCTCCTCATTTTCTTCTCCCTCCAATTCAGGCTCACCACGTTCCATTTCATCATCTCTGTTCATCTCCATCATCATGTCTTTTAGCATTTCACTCATTTTCATCATCATCATTTTTATCACATCTTCTTTGTCCCCTTTAATCAAAGAACTTACCATACTTTTATTTGCCATCATCATATCTTTTAAAATATTATTCATTTTCATCATCATCATTTTCATGGGATTGTTTTTGATATAATCAGTTGATTCTGTTTTCATCGTCATTTCCTTCAATATGTTGCTCATTTTCATCATCATCATTTTCATGTTTCCTTCTTTTGCCCCTGACATTGAATGGTTTTTTTTGGTTTCATTTTCCATTTTATCATAAGATTGATTACCCATCATCATCATTTCTTTCATGTCTTTCATCATTTCTTTCATTTTCATCATCATCATTTTGATTTTCTCCTTCTTTTCACTTTTAATTTTCCCTTGTTCCATCATTGGCCGTTTATTTTGAGCCATCATCATTTTCATCATATTCATCATCAATTTTTGTAAGCCATTCTGCTGATTATTCATACCATCAGAACCCCATTGTTCTTCGTTTGACCATGAACCCGTTTGTCCCACTTGATCTGTGTTCTCATCGTCGCTATTTTCTTCTTGCCAGAAGTTTGTTTGGTCCCAACCACCCATGTTCCATTGTTGTCCGGTGGACATTGAACCCATAACTCCGTCTAGGTTTTCTTGTCCATTCATGCCACTCGCATCATGTGTCCAATCCGCCTTTTGCAGTGATTTCATTATTTGCATCAGCACAGAAAACATTTTAGGTGTCTGGTTATCATCCATGATTCCTGGATCTCCCTTATTATTACCCCTGTTCCAACTTCCAAAGGGTGAGCCAATTTCACCGAAACGGAACATCCAATCCGCATCTTTGCTGCTTCCAACTGATTTACCACCACTCATGCGGTTGCTGTGATCATTGGCTACTGTGCACATAAACTCTTGCCCCTTTGGTTTTTGGTTTGGGTCGCTATATCCCGGCCTTTTGTTGCTTGATGGCCCCATGCCTTTCGCATTTTGTGCGCTAGCTAGGGCGAAAGCCCCAACCATTACTGCAAACAGGAAATTGTTCATTGTCCTATTTGTCAGCTTGAAAACAAAATAATACATTTAAAATTCGCAGTCACAGCCAATGTTACTTTGCAACAAAGTTGCTAGCCCTCGTCCTGCCCTGAGGGTTTAAAAATCTGTCCCAATGGTGCTGCCCAGATCTACGACAAACGATTACTAGTTATTGTCGTTAGACTTCATCATGTCACTCATCTTAACTTGAAACTACGTTTCGAGGTAGATGCAAAACGAAAAACAAACACGCCGCTTGCTTCAGAAATGTGTCAAACCGAACCGACAAGGGCATCGTTTTGCTTTCCCGCTATAAACGAGTTATAAACATACGCACGAAATTAGAAAACAAACTAAGTACGTGCAACTAATTGTTTGCGTTTTGTCTTGCTCGTATTATCCCTTGTGTTGATGTGATGTGTCAACCCAACAACCAATGTTTTGTCGATTAAAATCCCCATAATATTAGAACTACGCGTAGTTGTTAATTAAAGGATTGTTTCCTACATCGGGTTTACAGAACGCTATTAAGGGGGTCGCAGACTGTTGTGAGTGATGTATAGTATTTTATACTCATGTCTGCTAATAGGACACGCCTTCGATATGCTTTCGGGAGATTGTTTTTCTAGGTTTCATTAAGTTTAGCCAGGATGTATAAACAACGCATTTCGTAATAATTTTCTGCATTTTAACAAAAGACACAAGTTTAGGGTGGCCGTGTCAACAAATGCGTAAATATAACCTTAGGCAGCTTGTTTAAACCTAAAAAAGGTTTTGGTTTCAAATGCGTATAGTTGGTCGTCCTTTTTTTTCTTTAATGCTGTTTAAAGTTGCGCGCGGCAATTTGAAAGCGCGTTTACAAACTGAAACACGTTTGACGACGTAAAGGATACTGGATTAGAACGTGTTTTTGACTCAAAAACCATTTTGACCCAAACTTGTTGATATTACATTGCGGGTAGCATGCTCACTGTCTTCTAAAAAATGTCGGTTGTCGTAGCCAGCAAAGTAAATGTTTCTAACCTACTGTTCAACGTGCAAACAGTAATTTGGCGAACCGCACTTGGAAACATTTAAACTGGTGCACGCGCACTTTCTCACTTAAATAAAAAGAATATTGAATGCCTTGTACCTAACATCTATCTAACATCACTGCGCCAGTTGTGCATATTTGCCACCGAGCCAAACGCAGTATAATAGAAGTGATCGTCTCTATTTCTGAATACATTTTAGTAAACAGTCTTCCTAATTGAACAATCAGTGTTTCCATTAGTGCTGTAGGCTTGCTTCAAGAACCACATTGATTGTTAACTACTGTGTCATTCAGTTTTGCGCAACCTCTTAGACGAGGAGAATTTGTGTAAATGACGTCAGAACGGTAGTAGTATAAACTTATAAGGTCACAAGATACAATTTATTGTTGGAAAAGTAGTTCGCTTTTCAATGCTAAAGCTTTATTAAAACTCTCTACCAAGTTGCTTTAGGCTACTAATATAAAGTAGGAAAAACTATTTTATCTTTTGCAGACTTGCAACGGCGACCAAGACAAAGTTAAACCCCACAGATCTGAGTTAAGAAAACAACACAACGATCCTGTTGTTGCAACGCCATGGTTTTGCAATCCTGTCAAAAGCGTGGCGTTGAAAATAATTCGGCTTAATTTATTCGGCAAAACTAGCCTATGTTCGGTTCAGTTCGAATGCATTAATTCAAAACGGTGCATCACTATTGAAAAATTGCGATTAGTCGTATTTATGGACTGAATTTAATATTGAATCTTCCATGTTTTTTGAATAAGCTATAGTTCATGAGTGCATAACCTTTTCGCTATAACGGCCGCATCGCAGACACTACATTTTACCAACGGTCACAAGTGTCTTTTTTTTGTAAAATAAGAAATAGGTTTGTCTCATATATAAATATATATCCCATCTAATGACGCTAGAAAAGTTTTTATTGTTTACGACGTCACCATCTATACCAGGGGTGCACAACCTTTTTGCTAAGACGGCCGCATCGCAGATCCTTATTTCACCAACGGCCACCAATTACCTGCTTGTTTTTGTTTTAAAATTTATTGTGTGAAAACAGGGCTTGTCCCACATACATAAACCATCTAATGGCGTACAAAAAGCCCGTATAATTTAAAACTTGATCCAAAGATTGAGCTAAAGTCTAACGACCAGTCTGAGCTATTTATGACATCATAGTCTATATTGTGACGCAAGAGGTGACTGTTTATTTGCATTGTTTGCACACAATAGGCGTATACAAAGTATAATGCACAGGGGGTTACTAGGCTGGTAATATTCTTTACAGTCTTACAAAATCTATTTAATGCAGTTTGAAAGTCAAAATATTTAGCAAAAGAGTTTTTTTTACGTCACGGCCGCCAGTGCATATATTTTAATAAACATGTTCACGGCCGCACAAAATCGTCTATTCGGCCGCATGCGGCCGTACGCCACAGGTTGTGCACCCCTGATCTATATTGACGCGTGTGGTGCCTTTTTCGCATCATTTGCACACAATTAGAGTACAAAAAGTGGCTGCTAATTAAACCACTTAGACTCTTTCCGCTCCCACAAAATCGATTTAGAGTAGTTTTAAAATAACGTCCACCAGTACATGCATGCATGTTGTGCACCATGAACTAGTTAAACAAAAATAAATTACGTGATGGAACATTTGTAAACAAACAAAAAAGACAAATGCATTTCAAAAATCACGCGATTCTGACTTCAATACATCAATAAGCTGCAACAACCATTTTTTTGCTAAATTCAAAAATTGTAATTAAGTATAATATGGAATGTTACCATCGGATGGACATGTCAAATTGTGAAATAGTTTAGTAGAGTTACACGCCACCCTACTCGTACTATTCCTGTAAGCCTTCAAACGCTTAAGATTTAAAACTTCGTTCGCATTCACACGATCCCACGGGACACATCACACGTAATTAAGGCAAATTAAACACCTGCCGGAATTGCTGACGTAACTTGCTTCAAAAGCTGTAACGCGATAAGCTATACTTTGACTTTCATGATTTCGCCTAAATGTGCCCCGTAGAAGCAATTATTGTAGGCTTTATGCTCAATAACTCTCAACGTAACAAAGTTGATTCTAAACCAGTGGTTCCCAACCTTTTTTGTTACATTCCTCCCTTCGCCCATTTTCGAACTATTCATTCCTCCCCATAAGAAGAAAAACAAATATAACATAAAAAATTATAGCAATTTGATATAGACCTTATCGTTAGGGATGTCCATTCAGAATCCTTTACCAAATGTGAACCAGTTCCAAAATTATAAATGGAGATAATAATGTATATACAAAAATATTCTGTAACATTTCCAATGTAATTTTTTTTGTAGTTTTTGTGAAATTCCTCCCCTGAACTCAAAAAATTCCTACCTCGGGAGGAATTCCTCCCCGGTTGGGAACCACTGTTCTAAACTATTGTTGTGCCCATTAGCAACATAATTTCCATGATAAAATGTGTTTTAAGTTTACCTGGCTAATATAATACGGCTTGCAATCACCCACTTAAAAAGTCGATACGTTTAATTAACACTTTGCGTACTGTGACGTCACAACGGCGATTATATAACCGATAACAATATGCGACTTAAGAATCATACCCGGGGTCGACAAACGTGTTTGTGCTGTGGGTGATTTTCTCCCGTGATGACAATAAACAGTTTAAAAACAAATGGTTCTTACTACTGCATACTAATTTTTAAAATTTTAGTTGATTCTTTCGACAAATCCATTGTTTATTTCAATGGTCAATTCTTTAGACTTATATCATTATTTAATCTAGTACACACAACATACGCCATTCATTTATGTGTATTGCTAGATAATCACCCGTCCGCATAAACCAAGCAGAGAATGCTTAACTTCCGAAATCGAACGATAAAGAGTGCTTTCTTTTAAAGTCCTGCAACTTCGAAAGCTCCTTGCAGGAAAACAATACCAAGGTAACTTTCTGCTTACGTGTTTCGCATGCTGCAATACCGACTTCGCATTTGATTCAACATTTCTCTCGGGTCTATTTATATCATTTCAACCCATCCTGCGGCAAACATCTTGCACAACTTACATGTGAATGTCAGCATATTTCGAGCAGTCACGATGAGATTTCCTCCCGTCGCGGCAGGATGTCGAAATGCCTCGGGCTCCGGCACAAACATTATACCCGTGGTCTGAAAATGACCTTACCTTACATTATCCCCTTCACGTTTGCAGCCAAAGCATATCACGAACGGGGTGTCTCTTCCCAAAATGCCTAAACGAGAAACGCTGATGTCACCTTTAACGGGGAACAGGAAATTTATCAAATCTGCAGTGTCATTTTGCCATTCCCACCCAAATGCAACAAATGCCACATTGTAACGCCGTTTTTGTTTTAACGTCCATGCAGCAAAAATGCTTTTTCTTTTATGTAGGTAAGTAATAAATCTAAAAACACTTTGTGGAGGAGAAAGTATTGTCGAAAAAAGCCAAATACAGTAGTAAATTATTATAACAAGTAAATTAACCTTTAATGGTGAAAATAACGACCTTAAATATTTCGATAAATTGTATTTTTTAATGCGTTGTCTTGGGACATATAAAAAGATTTATCAGGTAGCAATTATAGAACTTCCCCGATCCCCCGGGCAAATTAGTAATAGCGACCAGTGATGGAAACACTTTGCTGGTAATGGCTTAAGTTAATCGTGAACGTTTCCGCTACTTAGTAATTGGGCTATATATATTTAGATACATAAATTGTAACAAAAGTCACTAACCACCTGATGTACAAATACCGCGCAGAGTTAAAGACCAGCACCGAAGTTTCAAATCTAGCGGCATAGGCCCTATACGGATCAAAACAGAACACGATGTGTAATAAGTTTGATAAAATAAAGTTGCTAAACATGCGTTCAACCTTGTTTCAGAAATCTGTTTTTTCAGCGACTTCTAATGTTGCATGTTTGCGTGGTCCAGCGTTTATTCCGCTTGTAGTGGGTCCAGTGGCTTTATGATTTCGCATTGAATTTCGGTTTGGCGGTTTGGCGAAGGGAAATGAAGCTATATGCCCACCAAACGTAAAATTGCACACTTTTGTTTGTTTAAACCTATTTGTTTATGAGTCATAACGGTTTTGTCCTCGTCCAAACTTAGCCGCCCCTTTTAAAATGGTTTCTGGTTACGTCACTGGTTCTGCGCTTGACATTTGACAAGATAAAAAAAAACATTTGTACATGTAATACAGATATCGAAAACATCTGCAAAAAACCTATGGTTAGAAATACGTCGATAAAAAAAAAACGTGGAACGCTATATCTGCGGTCCTTGGGGGCTCACAAAGCGATTTCAGGGGGACCTAGACTAGAGGAACAAAAAGTATTTTTACAATCTTATATAATATCAGAACTTGCAAATATATGAGCAAAATCATGGTTTGATCCTCAAGAATATATGATTGTTTTTTGTATTGCTATGCATGCTGAAACCCATAATCTTGTGGAAACAAACTACCAAAGCATACGAGAGCATCGCATTATGGTGTATACTATATCCAGTTGCCACATACCGGTTAATGCGAAGCATAGATTATATTGTCTGCTGAGTGTGTGCAGAAGAGGGACTGTAATTTTTTGACCAAATTCGACACAAACTTCTGTGGTATATTAATATTATCTTGAACAAACGGCCCAATAGCGATCTTTGGGATTTTTTTTTCAAATCCGAGAAATTAAATTATTGAATTATATAACTTGTTCCAAGTTTTACACAGCTTAAACCAGGGGTTCTTAACCAGGGGTACGTGTACCCCTTGGGGGTACGGAGCACCAATGCAGGGGGTACGACATGCATGCATACGCTATTTAGGCATATTTGTGGAGAATGCGTAGCAAGTTACCTTGTTATATGTCTTTGACTGATTTGAATTGACTGATTGTTGGTGTGCTGTAAATATTATTGAACTTACAAGACTATTTAAAGCAGGGGTCGGCAACCTACGGCCCGCGGGCCACATCCGGCCCGCCAAGCAAAATTATCCGGCCCGCAACCCCTTTAGAAACTTCCCACATTACATCCGTTGTTGTTATTGTTTTGTCACAATTGTTTTTCTTGCAAAAAAACAAACAACGATGTGATTCAAGCTCCCTAATTAGCGGTGGGTCGCAAATACTTTGTACCACAACCGGCGAAAAGTGGTCC
This sequence comes from Phallusia mammillata, assembly GCA_003260075.1. Lineage (NCBI taxonomy): Eukaryota > Metazoa > Chordata > Ascidiacea > Phlebobranchia > Ascidiidae > Phallusia > Phallusia mammillata. Next base: position 4,844 of record QLIY01000783.1, on the reverse strand, counting down.
AACGCCCCTCGATCCAAATTACAGAAAACAACTACTTAACATCATATGCTAAAATCACCACGGTGCTCTCAGTTCAACATAATACTTCATGTGAAAAAAAGTGTGAAAAAGATTTAGGAATTAAAGTACCGGTAATTTCGCCGGATCGTATTTCAATTTTCTTTTATTTTTGCGATGTCGACTGCTTTACCAAATAAACGTTGCCAAAAATACCGGGACAACCCAATCAAAATAAGCTGCTTTCGGGAGTTCCAACACCATGACTAGAATTAAACGCAATTTAATAAGAAAAAAGAATACGGCCCGCCGCGACTTGGCAAATCTCAGTTTTGGCCCGCTGTATGCAAAAGGTTGCCGACCCCTGATTTAAAGCATGCATTCAACGCATAAGTTATAAATACACTGAGTTTACTTCCTATTGTTACAATTTTGTTTACTTCCGTGGGTCATTGTAGACAGGGGTACGAGAAAATTTTATAAACGCTCAAAGGGTACGAGCAGTAAAAAGGTTAAGAAACACTGACTTAAACATGACGGTTGTTTGAAGTGTCTTCAACAAGTTCGCTTGTATTGCCAACATTTGATTATTTTCCAAACATCCATTTCGGCGGGTCTTTGGGTTCGCCCTTTTGGTCAAATATTCGGTTTCAACTGGAACCTTTAGGACGGATTAGATGCAGAACTACTTCTCATAAATCGATTTAAGCATACACTCAAAGGTTGACAACAACTTGCAGACGACCAGGTTTTATTCAACTCTGTACTTAAATTTAAAACAGCAAAACAAGTTCAGGGAAAAACATAATTTATCCAATAGCAGTCCACAACCCAAAACTCTTATTTTCAAGTGAAAAGATTGGATATTTTTTATGAAATGAACAGTCCATAACCAAATACATTTTGAGCACAAAAATGTATAACATCTCTATAGTATCCAATTTTAGGCATAAATTGCTCACAAAACCAGGTGTTAACATTTTTGACATGATATTTCAAACTCAAATGTTTACACAATAATACGATTCATCTGTTTCTCCTTCTTCTCCGCTCTGGTGGTCTTTTTCTTCTTTGTAAAGCCACAGACTGTCTCTTTCGAACAAGAAGATTTTGGTCCAAAATTGGAGTCATTAGTCCTCGCTCCTCAAGCATTGCAAGAAACAAACTGATAAATGGAACATAATCGTGGGTCCGCCTTGCATCATCAATCTTGTACTTTTGCCTTTTTTCTATTTCTTCACCCAACTGCTGTTTGCATTTAAATATTTCATCAGTAAAAATTGGCAACATGCAAACAACATCCCATACAGTTCTTACACCACAGTCAGTGTGTGTACTAGTTTCAGATTCAACATCCAACACAATACTGTTTGGAACATAGCGAAGTAGTTGTCTTTCTGCTAACCAATTTGCTAGCTCATTAACATTGTCAAACGATTCTTCTTCAGTATTTTTCTTTTCAACACAATTGTCAACATCTTGAGGTGAAGCAACAGACAATGTGCATCCAGAAACAGTCTGTACATGTCCATTTGGAAGTGTATTTTCACCAACATCATCACTGGCATTGTTCATGATGTTTATGTCACTAATTGCTGCATTCAGCCGTTCCGCTTCCTCTAAGTCACATGTTAATTTAGTTGCATTGTGTTTTAGCAGCTCCTTCAACTTACTGAATTGTTGTTTCATCAAGCACAACTTTTCCTTTAAATGCTGCACTTGGCATGGCACCACTGCCATCAGATTGTTTCTGATATCATGACACTGTTCCCCACCTGTGGCTAGCTTTATACGATCACTTACAACCCGTCGAGCCATATCATGCCATGTTTCATTGGTGGGCAGTGGGCCATGGTCAATTGGAAATGGTTTCAAACCATCTAACTCAAAGAGATGTCCCCTTAGTGGTAAATAGCAAGTATAATGGAAGGCCTCCATTGTTCGTACTGATGAAGTAATACCATTTGGTTTATCAGACATTGTGTCTGATACTGGATTTGACTCAGGTCTTGCATGTTTGCTGTGTACAGCAGCAAGTTCTGGGACATTGCCAATTGAGAATCCTTTCATTTCTGGTCCAAAGTTCGAGGTATCCATCTAAAAATATTACATCATTAGAAAACAAATCAGCCAAAAATTGCTAATTTTATTTAGCGTGCGATCCTAATTATTTTCTTTGTTGCTTGATATTAAAACAGGAATAATCCAAAAACTTTCACACCTTAAACCTTGTGAGCAAATTCCCCAAATTAATATCCTCACAATTGAGCAAAACACTCAACAGGGCATGTGTGGCACATGAGTTGGGAATCAGCTGATGAGCAAAAAACATTCCATTTACAATTTCCTCATTAGTACAGAATTGATCATCTGTGGTTGATTGAACTTTACGTCGTGACCGACCAACCTCACTCCATTTAAACAAAAATATAAATCCAAACACCTTGCCTTGTATAGGTTTTTGCAAGTCATATACCTGGTATGTAAACAACACACATTAAAGGGTGTAAGTTTAAGCTGTAAGCAACAAAAACCTTCATAAATCTAATAGTATAGAATATTTTATAATAGCTTTTATTATACATATAAACACATTTAACATAATTAAATACTGATCTGCAAATATAATATGGCAGCAGATATTTTTAAACCTGATTGGTTGTCACACAAAATCTTTATTTAAGGAATAACCTAGTTACCCTTATAAGTGGCTGTGTTTTGAAACTTGGGAACATGTGTTTTTGTTATCAAAAGAATTGATGTTATAAGTTGAATACAGCAAGTAGAAAACTTACCTCCTCAACTTGAATTCCCTGTACACCAAAATCTTCAACCAACAATGTAAATAGGCCTGGGTCACTTTCGAGTTCTTTCCAGCCTCCAATGGGAAGTTGTGACATTTCAACTTTATGTGACCATCAGTATAATTTAAAATCAAACAAAGGGAATCTAAAGAAAACATGTTACAGCGATAATACTAAACTAACAATAAGTTAAATTTCCAGGCCATTAATAGTTGGCCACACACCTACTAATCTCACTTTACATTTACTGAAACGACAGTAGAAAAACAAAACTTTCACAAAACATTGCATAAAACTTAATGTGACGTCATTGTGATTTCCCTATTTACAAACGATTTATTTTACGCACACTCTTAAATAAATATTTCGTTTAAGCACCTCATGGTGCTTTCTAACAAATTTTTAAATATGCTGATTTTGTCTAAAATTTCATCATAATTTGTTGGAAAGTCAGCAAGGCATAAAGAGTACAAATTTACATCCTCAAATAAAAAAATAATACAAAAAACAGAAAAATATTCACTCAAGCATATCAACGCAATGAAGTGGAACGCTTGAAAATGTGTTGACTGAAGATGTGCTTTTGCAGCAAATCACGTATGTATGACAATTGACAGTTGTGTCAGGTCACTGGTGTGAGTAGGTGATATTTTGAGATGTCTGTTCAACTGCCGTATGTGATGAAAGTAGTCTCGGTCGAACGGCATAAAAGTCTGGAGAACAACATTTTAGTGCCGAAAAATTAATTCAAAATTTACCACTTCGTTTTTTGACGGTTTTGTTTTTATTAAACGATTTTGTTACACTAATCAGATTCGTTGTTTTTGTTTGACAATTTTTTTGGCAGAAAGTAGATTTAGGGTTGTCTGTGTTTGTATCAAATATGATTGAAGTATTTCATTCAGCTGAAAAGGGCAGAGGACTTTGCACAAAGAGTGGGTTGCTTCGTGGATCTGTTGTTCTCTCCTGCGATCCATTTGTATACGTCTTGACTAAATCACAAAAAGGTGTACGATGTGATCACTGTTTGAAGAGGCAAGTGAAAGTTTGTCAATGTCTCTTCTGATAGAATGTCAATAAAAACTTGAGTCATTACCAAAATGTAATATCTTCATTGCTATTTACATTCTGCATAAAATGTAATTTTATGTATATTTACGCAAGTTTTTAATTTGTCACTATATACAGACAGGACACTCTACTCCGTTGTTCAGGATGCAAATTTATGCGATATTGTGATCGTAAATGCCAAGTAAGTTTACAATACTGGTGAGAGATTCCGCTTCCATGTTGCATAATAGTGGAGAAATGCATTTGTGCACCTTACTTTTTTCACATTTGTAAGCCACCTATTAAAGTGTTTAAAAATATGTTAAGAAATGAACGTAAGTAATGTATACATGCAAATGAAAGTTGAACTCAAATTCTGTCAAAATGCAGGGTGGCTGAAAAAAAATCATTGACATGACATTAAAAATGTAGGCCACCCTTATTCAAAAAATGCCCTTGGTCATAAGACACACAAATTGTAAGGTAAAAATATAACTTATAAGCTACGGTCCAGGGTTCCTTTATTTCTCGACTTTTTTGATTCTCGAGAAACGAGAAATTAAAAATCCATTTCTTCCCCCCCCCCCCCCCCCCCCCCCCCCCCCCCCCCCCCCCCCCCCCCCCTTACGCAACCAGGCATGACTACTGCCTGGGAAAGGTGAAAGTTTAGCGGCAACGCATGCTAAAAATCACTGTTTCGGAAGCAAAATAAGAAAGTTTTGTGCCCAGTCTGCTCTAGAGGCGAGTTGAAATGATACTTGACGTAATTTTCTCGACAAATTGTTATTTATTTCTCGAGAATCGAGACTCGATTTTTTCGAGATTTCTCGAGAAGGAACTTTACTACGGTCTACAGTCAAATAAATACAGCATCCATCTTATAGTTATCATAAAGATAACATGATTTTTGTTTAATTCTTGATTGTATGCGATAGTTTAATACAATAGATCAGTGGTTCTCAACCTTTTTTACTATGCGACCCCCTTTAGAGA
>QLIY01000782.1:23753-57366 GCA_003260075.1 Phallusia mammillata | reverse complement strand
ATGCGCGAAATGATTAATTAACTATAAATAATGTTTTATGTTTTCAACCAGATTTGCGAGGCAATTGTCTCCAACCCTTCATCATACATTCCAGCAATAATTGATACTTCATCGTCCAACCTTACAACATGCACAAATATTTTGATCTCAACTCTTGAATACCTAACCACAGACAGGTATATAAGGTTTACAACACGGGTTTATTCAAGTTTTTTTAACGCTTGTAGAACAATCTTTCAAGAACATCAAACGTCGTTTCGAATTTACCTTAAAAGTTTACAGAAAGTTTTGCTTTTTAACAAAAACGGTATTGTTTTTCATACATTTTTGTGTAGACCTGAAAAAAAACAGTGGCTTAAAATGAAAAACGTGTACAAACTTAAAAACGTGTACAAAGCATTTTAATGCTAAGTTGGATGCATGAATACTGTTTCGACCTATAAGATCTGAACAGTGCAACTAGAGACAAGACATTGCCAATACAGCCTAATATGGCCAGACGGAGACACTGCAATTTGTTGGGAGTAAAAAAAATAATGCAACTCCTAATTTTTGACATTTCGATGAGTTTAACACATAGTTTTCTTGAAGTGAGGGCAACAATTTTACGAGGTTCACAGTGTAAAAGACTACGAGTTTTTCAGCATGCTAATTTTTTCCATAATACAGAATCGCAAGAAAGAAATATTCTGCCCCCCCCCCTTTCAAACATTTAGTTGTGTTTACAAGCGAATTACAACAACTGTTTAATTTTGATAGTTGGGTGATTTTCTTACTAATATTTACCTATTTAGGTTTGCACTGAATCAAATCATCCAGCGTACCCCCCCCCCTGAAAACAGCCAAAGCAATGCACTTGATATTCTGCGTAGAATCTTCGCGCTTGATGCTAAGGTTTGGTGACAGTTACGTTCGTAATTAAGAAAGTTCCGTTTGAATATTGTTCCACTTTTTAAAACTTATAGGAAAAAGTGTATAATGTGTGTACAATGTTTATCTTTTCTGTGTGATATATTTTTTTTAACTTTTCATGCATTACACTATAATCGCTAATAAAATGTTTTGCAATGATTTCAAACTTTTTAATGCCCAATAAAAAAACTATAGTAGGCCTACCTGATATGAAATATNCAGTTACGTTTGTAATTCAGAAAGTTCCGTGCAAATTTTTTTCCACTTTTTAAAACTTACAGGAAAAGTGTATAATGTGTGTAAAATGTTTATCTTTTTTGTGTAATATATTTTTTTGATCTTAACTTTACATGCATTACACTATAATCTTAATCACTAATAAAATGTTTTGCAATGATTTCAACGTTCTTAATGCCCAATAAAAAAGTTTATTACTAATAAAAACAATATTACGAAAAAAACCAAAGAATTACCAAAGAGCCTAGTTCTGCCGCCTTACATGAAATATAGTAGGCCTACCTGATACAAAGACCCTGTTTTCAAACATTTAGTTGTGTTTACAAGCGAATTACAACAACTGTTTAACTTTGTGGGTTTAAAAGATTTTTCACCTAATATTTATCTATTTAGGTTTGCACTGAACCAAAACATCCTGCATTTGAAGCTGTCTTTGAAATGTACAAATATATGCTGACATCAGCAAAACTCAATCTTTCCTTCAAACTGCAGGTGAGAAATAAAAAGACTTGTATCACAACGTTAAATTTTATTCGAACAAGGAACTAAAAGTGCAAAAAATTGAAATATGTTTATTATTATCTGATCTTGTAAATTGAAAAATTTTACCGAGAATTCTGAGAAAATTAAATTTACCGAAATTTGCTTTTTCCCAAATTCATCTTAACTGTTGTCTGAAACCAACTAATACACTAAATAATTTTTGAAAAATTGTTTTCCCCCCCCCCTTTTACCGAGAATTCTGAGAAAATTAAATTTACCGAAATTTGCTTTTTACCAAAATCCATCTGAACTGTTGTCTGAAACCAACTAATACACTAAATACCCAATAATTTTTGAAAAATTGTTTAATTCAGTTTATTTTGTGTTATAATGAACTTCCAGCAGCATCGTTGCCCTGACATACTTTCTCAAAATGGTGTAAAAGAAAACAGAATATGGTAAAGTTCAAGCGGAAGCGTAAAATTTAGAAATAAAACCCCCCCCCCTTCAGTTTATTTTGTGTTATAATGAACTTCCAGCAGCATCGTTGCCCTAACATACTTTCTCAAAATGGTGTAAAAGAAAACAGAATATGGTAAAATTCAAGCGGAAGCGTAAAATTTAGAAATATAGCTTTTTTGTCTATCAACAGGCATTCGATTTGCTTAGTTTCTTCACTTTGGCTTCTGACCACAACGACCAGCTAAAATCGTCGTTGGAAAATTTCGTGGCGAATCATTTTCCTCTCAGCTCACGTGAACTTTCACCCGGTTCCACGTCACACAATGAGTATTGTTCCGCCATAAAGAAGATACTTCTGTGTCTGGAGATGACTGGAAACCTCATGGTGAGGATGAAATAAAACAATCTTGTAACGTCTGTAGAATAGGCTCAGCATAATTGGATTATGCATTTTTTTTATTTTTTCCTGTTTTGGCTTCATCACCTAAAAAAGTTTTTTTTTTATGTTTCTGTATGTGTTTAAACATGTGAGTCTGGTATGTCTAATTTATTAACTTCGTCCAATCGGTCTTAAAACTACTGATTTCGACAACTAATTATGTTGTGTACATCTAACGTTCTTTATTTTTCTCTTTCCTATCTCTTTTTTAGAACATGGCTATTAAACTTAACTTATTGGTCTTGTCTGGCCTGGCCTGTCTAATCAAATTACTATATACCATCGGTCTTAGAACTACTGATTTATAGACAAAGGATAGCTAACAGTATGTTGTGTACCTGGTTATGTTTAGTTTTTTTTTAGGATTAGCAAGTTTAAATTAAAATACTTTTTATTTAGATTCTTCAAATTGTTGCCCCCCCCCCCGGTTCCACGTCACACAATGAGTATTGTTCCGCTGTGAAGAAAATACTTCTGTGCCTGGAGATGACTGGAAACCTTATGGTGAGGAAGAAATAAAACGGCGCAGTGCTGTGACATCTGTAGATTCATAATTCTTATGTTTTTTATGACATCATAATTTATTTTTATGACATCATAATATAATTTATAGTCATAGATTCTTATGACATCACAAGTGGATTATGCATTTTTTTATTTTTCCCCGTTTTGTCTATCTCATCCGCAAAAGTTTTTTTTTATGTTTCTGTATGTCTTTTTAAACACGATTTAGACTTGTTCAAACATGTTAGACTGGTATGTCTAATTTATTTACTTTATGCCATCAGTTATAAAACTGCTGATTTAGACAAAGAAGAACTAATTATATTATGTTGTGTACGTATAAAGATATTTATCTTTTTCTTTCCTACCTCTTTTGCTTATTGAGACGTATTGGTCTTGTCTGGCCTGGCCTGGCCTGTCTAATCAATGTACTATATACCATCGGTCTTAGAACTATTGATTTAGACAAAGGATAACTAACAGTATGTTGTGTACGTGGTTATGTTTAGGGTGATACTGTTTAGTTATAAATGTTAGGATTTTAGGATTATTAAGTTTAAATTAAAATGCTATTTATTTAGATTCTTCAAATTGTTATCAGCATTTTCTGTCGCGAAGAACATCATTGTTTGTTCGATGAAGTGCAAAACACTTTTCACGTGTGCGTCAAAAGGTAAGAGTATCATCACAATACTCTCAGATTTGACTAAAACAAGGTTTAAATTCAAATCCACTGTGAAAACTTTCAAGAATAAATAAATGTGCAGGATTTGTCCCTTTGATAGACAACATCAGCATTAACTATCGTGTTTAGCATAAATGGCTATTTACACAAAAATTACAATTTGTTTAAATACTGCAATCGTATTGCATAGTCAAATCTTATTCCAAAAAAACCCTACCGTGTTTCATTTAAACAAATTTTCATCTCGGTTGCATTCACAGCTTTTCAAACATTTGCATCGCATATACGACTTCATCACTTCCTTATTCAAATACAACTATAGCGGAAATTGATTCATAAAACTAATCTTCTCACATATTCACAGCATTCCGATCCACCAACAGAAGTCCGCCCTCGATCTTCCCTTTCACAACTTCATCACTTCCCGATCCCCAGTGACGCGTCGCCACGCGGTTTGTGACGTCATTGTTCCCATGGCGACCCGATGTGACGTAATATCGCTTGTCGAGTTCTTTGCCGCGCATCTGAACGAGATCATGGATATACTGAAGGAAGACACGAAACGAGTAAGGACAATGGCATTTAAGTCGTTTCAACATAACAGACATCTGGGGTTGTGTACTTTTGACCCCAATCAACGCATTTGTCATAAAACGACAAATAAATAAATGGGTTTATTTAACAAGTTAAAAGCCTAAATAGTTTTATTTTATACTCGATGGTTGGTGGAGTTCAAAGTGTTTTGTGAATATCTCTTGTAGTCGTATTGTTATAATAACAACGATTTTGCTTGAAACTTTAAATTCGCCAAGCCAGAGTATGCATTTAGCGGAACACTTTAGTGACCAACGCTAAGATTCAGTATACAATAAAATAATTAGATTGTACGTGCCTTTCAGTATCCCGAATCTCAGTGGATCGATCAACTGGAAAGGAAAAGTCTCGCTTACCGAATACTGGAGCTCATGTTTTCACTTTTGCCCAAAGAACAGGTTAGAGAAAAAACTTCTATGGTTTTTTACCCTTGTTCAAATAGAATCAAGTAACAAATATTTTTGAAGTATAAACAAAAACAATTCCAAAAATATACACAATCACAGTTAAGGTATATCAACGTGAGTTCTGGTGTGCAATTGACAAGACACTATTGTTCCACTTGTGCTTAGGTTAGCATTGAATTTTATTGTTTTTACACAGATTGAGCCTTCGTCAAGCATCGGACAAGCTTATGCTAGTTCGCAAAATAAAGAATCTCTCATGAAAGCTTTTATGATGAGAGCAAACAGGTTTGTGTGTAGATCAATTTCTCGATTCGAGTCTATTTATCTACTATTTTTTCCGTCAGAAGATTTTCTACTTTTTTTCCCAATTTTTTCAAAAATTCAAAAAACCGATTTCAAAAATTTGGTAACTTATTTTGTAAAAAAGAATTAACGTAAAAGTTTTTGCAAGGATTGGAATGTGAATTTGGACGGTTGAAGTGTGGAACAATCCAACGTTAATTTAAGCAACCGAATCTCCAAACACTTATAAATCTTATTTGTTTAAACAACAAAATAATTTAAAAACAACTTTTGCCAAAAAGTTTAAACAATAAAGCATGTCGCTTTTTACGTCTATTTGGGTCGTTATTTTCGCCATTCAACTTATGAACAGATCCGTATGTAGTGTTCCAAAATATAAAAACAGTTATAAATTCTGAAATTTGCCTCATTGTAGAAAACATTTTTGCAGGGATCGAAATGAGAACTTGGAGGGTGAAAGTCAGTTGTTGGAGGAAAGAAGGAAATTTCATTGTTCAGTTTATAACGCTATGATAGCATCGGTGGTCTGCACTCAAACTGAACAAAAGTGGTAAGTAAACTCTCTTACCATTTTCCAGTTTGCACGTTTTGTTTCGAATTCAAACGGACTTATCAAAGGTGTGTCGAATATGCCGAAAAACTTTATAAAAAAAACACTCCTATTTATTGTGATGTGTGATATGACTGCGCAAAGTAACACGTTCATTTGGTTGATGGAGGCCACAATTGGTGGATAGATGTAAACGCACTACAGCTACACCTGCTACAACTAGGCGCTATGTGGCGGGGACTCACGTTAGGGGGTGAGACTGGAGCGTCGGAAAATTGAAATAAATTCCTAACAAAGCATTATGAAAACTAACTTAATTTTAATGGGATGTGTGATTATTGATTAGGTACAAAGCATTTTTGTTTGATGAGAATCCATCCAAGAATCAGTTTTTCCTGAACAACGTCATACCGACCGAAAGCAAATACAAGTTTGAAGTTGAAATGACGGAGCCACTGGTGAAAAGGAAACGCTTTGTCGCCATCAGGAAAGCCAAGAAAGAGGAAAATGTAAGTTTGAATTCAAACTGACTTATTATATGTTTATGATTCAACTCTTAAATATTTAAAGCTTTCTTATTTTATTAATTCTGCTACAAGTTAGTGGAATGGTTAGCGCAGGAGCCTCTTGTTCACAAGTTTTTGGATTTTAAACTTGTCTCAGACACTTGTGTTTCCATGAGAAAGAAACTTTAGCAACATTGCTCCAAACCAGTGAAACAGATGAATTAAAACTGTAGTTACCTACTCCCTAAGTCAAAAAATTTGAATTCAAGGTTGAACTAACTTAAAGTTGCCAACTTCCTGAGTCAAACAATCAAAGAAAGCATATACTGGCGTTACCTGCCCACCGAGGATAAAAATAAAACAAACAAACATGTTAAAACTTAGTGAACACTTTTGTGATGCAATAATAGAACACAACTTAACACAATTTCCTTTTTGTTTGTGTAGAACGAGAATAAAGGCATGATGTTCGCTCCTTATATGGCATATATAGCTGGCAGCAGTTTGAGTGAAGAAGTGAGCGCTTTTGATGGAAACAGGGGAAGAACCGTCCAAATATCGTCCCTCCCCCCCCCCCCCCCCCCCCCCCCCTGACACGCGTAAGTTACCAAGCTACATAAAAGCCGAAGCAATTTATCTGTAATCCAAAGATTGGTTTTGATAAGGTATTTCGTTTACTCCTGAGCAGATGTTTTGAAGATACTTTTTTCCTCAAATGTACTAAGTTTGCATCCTTCAAGATAGCTTCTATCTGAGTTTTAAATCTCACCAAATGTTAAATTTAATTTAAATTAACTTTTGACATTTTTGCACAAATACCAACTCTTTTGTTTAAATTGTAACCATTTTGCGAATCAAACGCCTTGGAAATGACCCCAGTCTGAAAAAGGGCTTCTTTTGTGGGTTCGAATCCAATCACGGTCTCCATCTTTGTCTCTTCATTCTGAATATGCACCTAATTTTCAGCTCACTATCAGCTTGTGTAATTGTTTTCTTTTAGTTGGATTTGAATCAGCATCAACAAGAGAAAGTCCAACCAACTTTTCTCACCAAAACAACTTTGTTGAACTTGAAGCAAACTCGTTGAATGAACACGAATGTATGCCAGCTATGGTTGGTGTCATCACTCATATGCAACACAACAAGATAGGTGAGTTGAACGAAATTTGAACTCATGATTAAACTATTTTGAATGGTCTGTTTTATTAAGATTCAAACTGTAGGATTTCGTCATTTATTAAAATATGCATGTTTTACAAATTTGCGTATATAAAGATCTTTGTTCTTTTGTCTGCAGAAACAATTATTGCACTTTTGATAATTTTTTGACCTCATGTAAAGTGAATGTTTATCCTATTTTATTTTAAGATAGAACCTATTATTGTAATGTAGCAATGTTGTGAAAATCAACAAATTTTGTTTAACAGCCCTTAATCTACAGATTACTTGAAATTGATGCGCCTGGTAATGTAACAAGTAAAAACTTTTGTGCTTCTTGGACCCTATTTAAAAAAATACGTTTCAAGGTTTACCTGCAGGGGATGCACCACCTGGGCAACTTCCTCAATGGATGCTTTCCATTCATAAAAAGTTTGCATCATCATCCTCCCACCCTAACATCCGGATTTTCATCGCCAAACTCATCGTAAATTGTGAAGAATGTTTCAGGTAATATTGAGCAATTCAGTTGATATTGTCAATTTGGAAGAAGTGTTGTGAATTACATGTTGAAGGAGCATTTTTGTTCCAAAACATTTCTATTGTCAAACTACGTCATATCTAGGTGATGTCAAATATAATTCTACACGGGTTTGTTTATTCATTAACAATGTTCTGGAATAAACTGATAGTATTTTACATTTTATTGCTATATTTGTAGACATTACGTCTGTCGATGTATATTTTTTTTCAGTCATATTCAAAATGTATGTTACATTTTCATCATAATCATTTGCAGACCTTATGCAAAGTATTGGATCGCACCACTTATCCAGACAATAGTGCGCGGAGATTGTTGTGTTAATGGGATTGACTGGATGACATGTGATGTACTCGCCACTGCCCTCTCGTGGAACAGTGTCGCCATACCAGAGGTTCTTTAACTTGTTATGATCAAAATTCAATAACTTGCGATCAAACTCAATAACTTTCGTTTAAGTTCAATAACTTGCGATCAAACTCAATAACTTGCGATCAAACTCCATAACTTGCGATCAAGTTCAATAACTTGCGATCAAACTCCATAACTTGCGATCAAACGCAATAACTTTCGTTTAAGTTCAATAACTTGCGATCAAACCCCCCCCCCCCCCTTAATCTACAGATTACTTGAAATTGATGCGCCTGGTAATGTAACAAGGAAAAACTTTTGTGTTTCTTGGACCCTATTTAAAAAAATACGTTTCAAGGTTTACCTTCGACCCCCCCCCCCATCGTAAATTGTGAAGAATGTTTCAGGTAATACTGAGCAATTCAGCTGATATTGTCAATTTGGAAGAGGTGTTGTTGTTCTAAAACATTTCTATTGTCAAACTACGCCAATCTGGGTGATGTCAGATGTAATTTTACACAGTTTGTATTATTCGTTAACAATGTTCTTGCATATAGGAATTGTGTTTACATTTTACTTTGTATTCGTAAACCATTACATATTTCTGTGTATTACATTTTACCTTATTTTTCAATCATATTCAAAATTTATGTTACTTTTTTATCATAATCATTTGTAGACCATATGCAAAGTATTGGATTGCACCACTCATCCAGACAATAGTGCGTGGAGATTGCTGTGTTGATGGGATTGACTGGATGACATGTGATGTACTCGCTACCGCCCTTTCGTGGAACAGTGTGGCCATACCAGAGGTTCTTTAACTTGTTGTGATCAAAATTCAATAACTTGCGATCAACTTCCATAACTTGCGATCAACTTCCATAACTTGCGATCAAACTCAATAACTTGCGATCAAATGCCATAACTTGCGATCAAACTCAATAACTTGCGATCAAGTTCAATAACTTGCGATCAAGTTCAATAACTTGTGATCAAACTCAATAACTTGCGATCAAACTCAATAACTTGCGATCAAGTTCAATAACTTGCGATCAAGTTCAATAACTTGTGATCAAACTCAATAACTTGTGATCAAACTCTATAACTTGCGTCAAACTCAATAACTTGCGATCAAACTCCATAACTTGCGATTAAACTTTATAACTTGCGATCAAACTCAATAACTTGCGATCAAACTCAATAACTTTCGTTTAAGTTCAATAACTTGTGATCAAATTCAATAGCTTTCAAACAAACTTCATAACTTGCGATCAAATTTTATGACTTTTGATTAAACTTCATAACTTGCGAATAAACTGGGATCAGCCTTCCCTCATAACTAAATCATAGTGTGCCAGGCGTATTGAAGGCAATGATTGAATCAAGTCGTCTTGCGATCCATCCCATTGTGGGTTCGATTCCCACCGCTGACTAGATTTTTGTAGTATTTGTGTTGCCACGTAAGAATGCTTGGGGTGGACTTGATTGGGCATAACGCTTGTAATATATCTGCCTTACTGTAAAGTTTTTGTTACCTGTACGAAGTTAAAAGTTGATTTTACCTTATACAGGTTTTTACAAATTTTTACATTACACAGGACACAGTAGAAGGTCGGGGTTTGGTGCAAGGCCTTCTCGAACATTTAGCCGAAAAGTTTTCGTGTGATAACCGTGCGCTCCTTCGACATAACTTGGACCTGATCAAGGCGACTTTGGAATGCTGGGGATCTCGTGTGAAATCCGGAATTAACCCAAAACTCATTTATGATCTTTGTGGCAGGTATGAAAATACCCAAAATACATAAAAAGATATATCACGTAAAATATGACATAATGGAAAGTCTAACAGTTTTTTAAGCACTTTAGCAGCATAATGTAGTCGCAAGTGGGATAAGGCATACTAGAACAGTACAGTATCGTAGAATTATTGTAGGCTAGTTAAATCAATCCAAGATTAACTAATCCTTTTTTTAAACAGAATCAAACGTCACAAGCGAATTCATTGGACTAGCTATTTTAATTTACTCACCCTTTCTCGCAAACTTATTTTAAACAATTGAAGAAACAAAATTGTAGCATTTATTAAAACAAAAACTTGCAATGTACAAGTTTAGTTGTAGGTTGCACATTTACTCTATTTAAACGAATTTGTGCAAAATGTACGTTAACAAAATGCCCGGACAAGCCCATTGTTCTTTTATCCACCACCAATTAATCGACTTTATAGGTAAAATCTCGTTTGGTAAATGTATTTTCAAGCCAGTAGTTTATCAGCTGAGTCGTAAACCTAAAACGCAATTGAATTTAAGTTTAAACACTGCTGTTGCAAATCAATCGTCTGTTTTGTTTCAGCACTGATCCCAAATCGAAATCCAACTTCGCAGGTTTGCAGCTGCTTGGTGCGCTTCTTGCAAACGCGATTTCCCCTTACACATCATCGTATGTAGTGGACAGGTCTGCCTATTTTAAGAGGTGGGTAAGATTAATCGTTGGGGTTACGGGACGGGTTCCCACACCAACAAATGACACCTTTATGTTGAGCTTATATTTGTCATCCAGTTTGTGCGTTTTGCATATAAGTATTCATTACCAAAACACCTAAAGTGGTTCTTTAGCAGATGATCAACGCTTTGTTGGTGTAAATCCGCTGTATTTCTGTGTCTAAGTTCTTAGGTTGCTTTTTTGGCAGAATTGTGAAATGCGTTAATCAGTGGTTCATTTCTCAAAGAAAAAAAATCGACTGAAACGTCTTGTCTAAAATAGGTTTTAAATGAACAAATGTTTTATGAGTTGTTGCAAACTTTTGTAACGTTGGAGTATCCGACATTAAAGATTGTCACTTACAGCAAGGTTTCTGCAAAAACAGATGTGAAAAACATTTTTTATTTGTTCGTTTATACATTATGGTCTTCATCTTTTGCACAGAATTTTCCAAAACATTGTTTACAAGCGCAAGGAAATTTATGACAGCGCAGCAGAAGTTGGTGGAATGACGTTGAGGTATCTGACTGAGATTGAGAAAGAAACCGAGGGTGAAATTCACGAGATGGTAAAATATATTTGAATCAAATATTGGGGTCTGACGTATCTTTTAAAAATCATTTTTAAACTTTAAATTCTCAACATTCATTGCCTTCTGATACATCTTTCAAAAAACAACATCTGATACATCTTTCAATGTAATAAAACTTTTAGTCAAAACTATACGTCTTAATTGTGTTTGTAAGATACTGATTTCATTGACTGTATTGTCTTTTAAACCGTCATTGAACTATATTGCTATATTGCATTTGTTTCCAATTAGGTCTTATACTAGACAAGAGGCTTAAACTCCCCCCCCCCTTTAGTCAAAACTATACGTCTTAATTGTGTTTGTAAGATACTGATTTCTTTTAAACCGTTATTGAACTATATTGCTTTATTGCATTTGTTTCCAATTAGGTCTTATACCAGACAAGAGGCTTAAACACTTACCCACTTAACCAATTGCTCCTTAACTAAAATTGTCCATTAGGTGGTCGCCAAGCTCATCTTGCTCAGCAGAGACCCCAAGCGACAGGATGTTTTTATAACAAGTCTCCACAAGGTGGCGTCCCACTACCCACCGATTGTCGATCAGTTTCTGTCTCGTGTGATGTTTCTTATTCCAAAAGTAAGATCCATCTTATTTCTATGCTGTATGATAAATAGTATCTTGTTTTAATTGTTTGGCGTGGCGTTTAAGCCATTATGATTCGTGAAGCACTTGTGTTGCAAATTAGAAACAAGAAAAATCCCCCAAAATAAAGCGATTTTTAGTCTTGAACGTTGGATTTAATTGAAGGGTATTACGACAAAAATGTGCACATGTGTTTAGTCAGGCCTGAATCTACTTTGTTTTATTCAAACGAGAAGCCAGAAAAGCCAAGCCAAATCGTTTTCGCATATTTAAACTTTACGTGTAACAGTTGAACGATGACGTACAAACCCTTACGATCTGTGAAAAACGTATACTGTTGTAATTTCAGGTTCATGGTGACCTTCTTACTTATTGCTTTGAGATTATTCTGGAGCGAGCCGACTCAATCGAAGAACTTTTCACTCAACTCAAGGCGAAAAACTTCACCTCAAAACTGAGTATCGGGTAAGGAGGCCTACAGAACAATCTTTCGACGACATAAAAACATTTGACAGATGACAGATTTGTAACATTACAAGCCACTCGTTTTCATAGCAAACTAATCAGGTCCCAACGGGTTTTACATTTAGGCGATTTACGGTTGTTACCATCATTTTGTTTATCAGTACAACTTCCTTGCAGTAATGAAGCCCTGCAGCTCGTCTGCCTTCGTCTCTGCCGGAGCGTCATATCAAACAAATCCTCTGACGTTACCAATGATGACGTTATGATGTTCTTCGGTCAAATAGCCAAACATTTTCCGCAGCATGCCAGTGTTCTCTGTCGTCAGGAGGCGGCGAACGTTGCCATGGAGATATACGACGCGCAAATGAGGTGAGATGTTTTTATTAAAAAGTAGTTTGGCTTTACACATATTTCGTTGCACAATTTGAATGTTGGTTGTTTGGAAAGTTAAGAAACCTATAAACTGATGTATTTTTCAGTTTTGCACCTATTATGTAAAGTTGATTAAACTTCTAGTTTTAATTTAAATTTCTTTCGCAGCCTTCCTTCTGACAAACGCTCTTCCCCCCCCCCCTATTAAAAAGTAGTTTGGCTTTACACATATTTCGTTGCACAATTTGAAAGTTGGTTGTTTGGAAAGTTAAGAAACCTATAAACCGATCTACTTTTTAATTTTGCACCTATTATGTAAAGTTGATTAAACTTCTAGTTTTAATTTAATTTTCTTTCGCAGCCTTTCTTTTGACAAACGCTCTTTTGAAATTCTTTCTTCATCACGACTTTTTCTTCTTAAGTTGCTGCATGATCCCGAGGAAGCTTTGAGGTGGGTTGTTGTGCAAATGCTAATGCCCAACGCTCTAAAGAACAAGCATTTTTTTAACAGGAACCAGATTGTTAACTTCTGGAGCAGTGAGGACAGATTGCCGATTCAAGCTTCTGCTAAACTTGGCAGCTTACTTGCTCAAATGTACGACCCAGCATTAGATGAAGTAAATTATCTCTCCAACACTGTATCCCTGCTACTACAGAGTGCTTCATTGAGTCCAGATTTCCCCCCCCCCTTGAAACGTGATTCACTTGACTTGACTTTCGAAAGCAAATCCAAAATATAACGTGTAATTAGTCGTCTAGCTTTGGAACCACCGAAAACGGACTTAAAAACTAGCTAGATCAAAAACTAAACCATCTTTTGTTTAATTAATGAAACATTTTGCATTTCTTGTATTTGAGCTATTAGCAGCGATTCTATACTATCTTTTGCATATACGAAAGATACAAGTAATAATGTTAAATCATTGACTGATGCAAAAACACGAACGTATGGTAGTATTCTAAACAATCTAAAGTACTATAATTGCTGTAACATTTCACACTTTTTCAATTTGCACTGACGAAACCTAAGCTGTGCTCACCTTCCGTCAGCTAACGTTTGTGTTGTTTTGCTGAGTCATGCTGACGCGGCAAAACTCGGTATCCAATATACCTCATGGCATGCTGCAGGAGTACACGATCGACAACCGGTGGAGATACAGACACGCAAGCATGACTCCGCTGTTCGCTGACACTTTGCAAGCTGGAGGAAGCAGCGGGGATTCCCCAAACAAGCTACTGTCGCCGCCGTCTTCCAGGCAACCCAACGTCGTCATGGCGACTCAGGAGAATTTCCAGTTTTCAGCCACAGTCGACAGTGAGTCGTTTGAAAATTATATTGAGAACTTATTTTATTGCATTATTCAAATAGAATCTTAAACAGATGATTAATAAAAATCATCTTAGAACACACATGCAATAGTTGACGTAAAAACACGTCCATAGTAAAATTCAATTTAACTTCAATTGTACACCATCTGCAACTAAATAGACTGAGTGCAAATTCATGCAAGTTATCACTTGCCACATTGGCAAAATTAGTCGTACGTGAAACTCAGTCATAAGATAAATAAAAGAACAGCTTTTATATTTATTTGGAGACAAATTTAAAGTTAACATTTGCCATCAATATTTTCATAAGACTACACCGAATGATATTATACATTTCAAAATCAAATAACGCCCATAGAGTGATGCATCATTTAATTTCTACAACCCCCCCCCCTGAACGACCAATGTTTGACCATCCTTTGTCGGAATGTGTGTTTCAGGTGGGTTCAGGTTTCGTGGTAACAGAGATGACTAGCTAAAGGGATAAAATTGTAGTACTTACCCCCCCCCCTGAACGACCAATGTTTGACCATCCTTTGTCGGAATGTGTGTTTCAGGTAGGTGCAGGTTTCGTGCTAACAGAGATGACTAGCTAAAGGGATAAAATTGTAGTACTTGGTTTGAAACGTGATTCACTTGACTTGACTTTCGAAAGCAAATCCAAAATAAAACGTATAATGAGTCGTCTATCTTTGAAACCACAAGACATGGACTTAAAAATTAGCTAGATTAAAAACAAAACCACCTATTGTTTGATTAATGAAAAATTTTGCATTTCTTGTATTTGAGCCATTAGCAGCGATTGAAAATACTAACTTTTGCATGTATGAAATATGCAAGTAATGATGTAAAGCATTGAATGGTGCAAAAACACGACAGACGCCAAGTTAGACAATCACTGTACATATGGTAGTGTTAAGCTCTATACTTGCTGTAATAACTTTTTAGATACGCCATGACGAAACCTAAGCTTTGCCCACTGTCGGCTGGCTAACGTTTGTTTTGTTTTGCTGGGTCACGCTGACGCGGCAATATTCGATGACCAATGTACCTCACGGCATGTTGCAGGAATACACGATCGACAACCGATGGAGATACAGACACGCAAGCATGACTCCGCTGTTTGCTGACACTCTGCAAGTCGGAGGAAGCTCCGGGGATTCCCCCAACAAGCTACTGTCGCCGCCGTCGTCCAGGCAACCAAACGTCGTCATGGCGACTCAGGAGAATCTCCAGTTTTCAGCCACAATCGACAGTGAGTTTTTTTGAAAATGATATTGACCTTTGCTAAGGTCTTATTTTTTTGCCTTATTTGAACAGAATAATACCCCCCCCCCTGAGCAGTGTTTTTCAAGCTCGATTTGTAAACTTATATTATTACCTTATTCAAATAAAATAATACACAAATATAATTAACAAACACCATTGTAGAACACACCTAATTTACACAAAACACAAAATCATTCATCCTTGAAACTATGTCAAACAAAAACATATTGTTAAAATTCAGTTGAAGACAAATGTTAACGAATTACTTCTGCAACATATTACAACAGTTGACCAAAATAATTCATAAATTTCGAATATTTTAACATGTTGTGGTCATCCACAGTGACCGGCAAGAACACTTACAACTGGATGACTGGGAGCAGTTTGGACACTTTCTCCAGTCTGGCAGCGTTTGGGCAACCAGAACGAAAAAGCGCTTTGCTCGTTGGTTCCAGCGCCTCTGGTGGTAGATATCGGCCAGCACTTTCGACACTGACCCCCCCCCCGATTAATGAACATTATAAAACATACCTATATTACACACAATACAAACGCATGAAACTCAGTTAAACATAAACAAAAACATATTCATAAAATTCGATTGGATACCACATTAATGTTAACATATTACTTCTGCAAACAGTTTACCATAAAATTTATAAATTTCAAGTATTTCAACATGTTGTGATTATCCACAGTGACTGGTAAGAACACTTACAACTGGATGACTGGAAGCAGTTTGGACACTTTCTCCAGTCTGGCAGCTTTTGGGCAACCTGAACGAAAAAGCGCTTTGCTCGTTGGTTCCAGTGCCTCTGGTGGTAGATATCGGCCAGCACTTTCGAAACTGAAGCCCACTGATCCCGATTTCGGGAAAAAGAAAATGGTTTATACTGGAACTGACAATTTTGGAAGTCGAAAAGGTGATAACCTGACACTAACATTTTTTAAGTCCGAAATAATTATTATATTTGGCGTTTAAAAATGAAATCAATTTTATATTGAGAAAAAAAGAATATTGAGAAACAAAATCTTAATTTTTGATTAAATTGGCTAACTTTAAGTGTGTTTGAAAGCAAGGATACATGAAAAAAAGTTCGATTTTAAAATTTACTTTTCTTTTATCGATATTAGTTGTTTTAGTAGATTGCATCAAACAAATGGGTTTGTTAATCTGTGATTAAAATTAACTAACATTATATACGTTTGTAAATCAATATAGGAACTTAAGTGAAAAAAATTTGTAAATAAGTTTTACTCCTTTGGGCATTCCCAGTTTTGGTTAGGTTGCATAAATCATTTCAGCTTGATGTTTTTTTTTTGTCCCAACAGGAACAGGTGTGGATGTGAATGTTGAAAGATTGCGGAGAAGGTTTCGGAAGGAAAGTGACGAATCGCGGATGAAATTTGCTCGAGCTCAGGAACGACGGAACAAAATCAAAGAGGTAAAACAATATTGATAAGGTTGCTACACTATCAGCTGCACTGATGAGAGTTTATGGTCAAAACAGTGTTTTCAATATTTTATTACGGAAAGAAAACAATTTACTACGAAAGTTTTGACAATACCTTTGTCCCTAACTGTAAATTAAAAACGCTCGTCTCATAACACTCCTGCAGGTTGTTGTGGAAATATTTTAAGCTACTTTTAGGCTGATATATCTTTAGGTTACACAATGTTCAGCTTGTTCCAGAAAAATACTTACCCAAAAAATCAAACTAATAAATACAAACGGCATGATACCGTGCGTGTTGTGACGTAATACAAGCTCGTTTTTTTCTTCGCCGTCAGTTTTTAGTACTACAAGCTTGACAGTAAATGCAAACACATTTCAAGCGAACAATCTGATGTTGTATGACCTTTAACCTTAAAACCCAGGTCGCAAAGACGGAGGCAGCGCGTCGTCGCGAAACCGAAGTTCAACTTCATCGGAAGTACAGGACAGGCGAACTCCCCGACGTGCAAATCCCGCACCGGTCAATTGTGGCGCCTCTAGCGGCCGCATGTCAGCACGATCCTCATCTTTGCAGGATCGTTCTCTCTTCTCTCGTCCTCGCTCTTCTGGAAGAGGAGACCAAGATTGGGAAGAAGTTATCCAAGGTACTACCTTTGATAGGAAAATACAATGTTAAATTTAATATGTTTAAGTGTTAAATTGTTGACTTTTGCATTCCAGCAAGCACATATAAAGTTTATTAGCTATTTTGTCCCGTTTACCCTTTGATTTTGCTGAAACTTTTTATGTCGACGTGTTTTTTTCAGAAAACTGGTCCTGCAAAACTGATGTTAAGAGACTAAGAAATGTTCCAAGTTTGTTGCCCATTAACAATGTTTGCCAGTGTACGTGGCATTGTAAAAACCACAGGGAAATCCAATTACTCGCATTTTTTCTTTTGAGGAACGTCAAATCTATGCTTCCTTATGTTTACCCCAATGACATTTTAGATTTACACCTTTGAGTACCCCCCCCCCCACGTGGCATTGTAAAAACCACAGGGAAATCCAATTACTCGCATTTTTTTCTTTTAAGGAACGTCAAATCTATGCTTCCTTATGTTTACCCCAATGGCATTTTAGATTTACACCTTTGAGTATAATTTCGCCCCGGTTGAGAACCAATAAACAATTCCGACCTTCAGCAATTTGCAATAAAGCAGTGATTCTTAATCTTTTTTGACGAATTCATTCCTTAACAAGTTAATACATTTTTATTTCTCCCTAATATACTACATAGTAGATGCTAAACCATGCGAATATCATTTAACATTAGGTCTTTTATCAAGTTTGCAAGTCATATTCCCAGAGCTTAAGTGTTTATATACAAACCGCATGAACAAATAAAGTTAATTCCTCCCCTTAAGTTTGAACCCCCCCCCCCGCCCCGGTTGAGAACCAATAAACAATTCCGACCTTCAGCAATTTGCATAAAAGCAGTGGTTCTTAACTTTTTTTGACAAATTCCTCTATTTACATTTTAAAACATTTTCATTCCTCTAATATACTACATAGTAAATGTTAAACCACATAAAGATCATACAAATTTGAGTCTTAAACCAACTTCACAAATATTCCAAGAGCTTCACTTCATTTATTTACAAACCCCAAGAACAAATTAAAGTAAATTCTTCCCCTTAAGTTTGAAAAATCCTGCCTTGTGAGGTATTCCTACCTGGTTGGAAACCAATGCATAAAAGCTTCAATTTCTTGTAGGAGCGTATCGATGCTGTACTTTCCGGTCTGGGCTCCATTCTGGACCGCTCTACGGAGAAAAACCCTGCGCTCATAGGATGCATTCAGGACGTTTGTTACCATGACAACCGGGTGGAGGAGCTCCTTCCTCCAGCTCTGGTCGCTTCTTCATCACTTGCCTCCAACAAACACGCTCTGGGTAGGATAAAATGGAAAATGGAAAAACTAAACCAAAGAATCCAAGGAAAATGTGCAAGACCTTTCCTTTGTTGTAGTTCGTTGTTTTGGTTTACACACCCCCCCCCCGCTCATAGGATGCATTCAGGACGTTTGTTACCATGACAACCGGGTGGAAGAGCTCCTTCCTCCTGCTCTGGTCGCCTCCTCATCACTTGCATCCAACAAACACGCTCTGGGTAGGATAAAATGGAAAATTGAAAAACTAAACAAAAGAAGGACCTTTCCTTTGTTGTAGTTCGTTGTTTTGGTTTGCACCAAAAATATACTTAAATTTTCAAAACACCTTATTAAATTTGTCAATGGGAAATTCTGGTTTAACACGTTGGTTCTTTTTGCGGAAGAGTTTTTGGTTAAGATTTTAACGGGAGAAAACAGCTTAATTTTTAACAGCAATATATCCTAATGCGAATAACCGGCTTTTTACGCAGCAAGGCGTGGGTTGACCCCCCCCCCTTTGTCAATGGGAAATTCTGGTTTAATACGTTGGTTCTTTTTGCGGAAGAGTTTTTGGTTAAGACTTTAAAGGGAGAAAACAGCTTGTCCTAAGGATTTTAAACAGCAATATATCCTAATGCAAATAACCGGCTTTTTACGCAGCAAGGCGTGGGTTGAAAAAAAATACCCGCTGGTTCCGGTGGAAATTAACATTTAATACCTGGTGATTTAATGTGCATTTCACCTACCAAAATAATTGTTTTGCTTTTCATATCCATGTGTGTTTAACGAGGTGATCACTAGGTGCACTGTTTTCGTAGGAATTGTGATACTTGAGCAGATGATTTTAAACAAACGAACTGATGAACCTGCAACGAAACGACGGAAAGTCCCAGGTCCTGGGTTCGAATCTTGCCCTGAAACTTGGCTTCAGCTTGCTCGGTGGGTTTTCGCAGGATTTCTAAGTTTATCTATTTTATTGTCAAGTTTTTGTGTAAGTTTTGTTTATGCAAGTGCAAAAGTTTGAATAATAAAAAACACTTATTCATTTATTCAGTTTGTACAAGTCTCTTGGCGACTTCGACGTTCTGAGTGGAATTTTCGGCGCGGGTTCGAATCCCACCTCGTGCCGTGGTTTGAGTCTTGAGGCCCAGAACTCTTACAAAGAAGCAAGGAAGGTTTACGAGCAGGTAGTAAATTGTGATATGGTCTGTACATACGTTTAATGTGTTTTATCAGCTTTTAAGTTATTGTTATTTATGTCAACTTTTTAAAAACATTGTTTGCAAACACATTTCAGAAAAATGCCAAAACAATCCAGCATGATGTGAAAATAATGTTTTTGAAATGGTAGAATCAAAGCAAAAAATATAGTTAAAGTTTGTGGTATTAAACAAAACAAATACTAAAATGGTATTTGAAAGTTATTGCTCAATGCAAAGAGCAGTTTTTGTAACTCGTCAACAAAATTAAAATTAAAAAAAGTATATTTAAATATTGTGGTAATTAACAAATAATTTTAAAATGGTGAAAAGGTCACTGCACATTACAAACAGTATTCAACACAATGCATTGAAAAGATCGAACTTTTCCTTTTCCCCGTTTCATTAGCCTAAAGAGGTTTGCAGCTAAACATACACATTTACACCTGCGTATTGCACTGCAGGCTCTGAACGATGAGGACACAGATGCAAGTGATGTGGAGAGGGATATGTGGGAAGATTGCCTCCTCAACTGCGTCAAGCAAATGTCAAGGCAAGTTTATTTTTAACCCCAATTCTTCTGCATTCGCAAACATATGTTTAAAAGCCAGGAATAAATAGTTGCGATTGAATCTGCACAACCGCTCTTATTTACTCTCTTTTGAAATCAAGTTAAATACCATGTATAGACAGGGTCCTAGTCAGTTAGGTAACAAATGTACATCTGTTGTAAGTACCACGTATGGTAGTAGTATGTAGAAACTGGCAAAAAAATAGGAAAGCCACGTTTCTGGTTTAAACATATGCAGTGACATGCTCAAACAAGTAAGTTGGCTGTTATTATTTTAACCTGCATCAAAACCTTGTAGCTATCCTATTGATTTAAATAACCAGCGAGTTTGACTTTAGGTGGGACCACGTCAACTTCCTCTGCGACAGCATGCTCGAACGGTATGATAACGTCACCTCTGATGACGTCAACCCGGGAAGTTTGAAGGCTGCCTTGTTACATCAAGATTACCAGGTATAATGCATGGAGGCTACCCAAACAGTAACTGAACAAAATTTAGCGGAGAAAAGTCAGTAGTAGCAGACAGTGCGTTTATCAGAAATACTTAAATCCTTATTCAAATAGAAAATATGTCAAATGAATAATCGTTGTAGAACATACACAAAATAGTTTACATAAAAACATAAATTAGGTAAATTTATGACAAACAGTGACTGAACAAATTGATTGACAACATATCCATGATCGGTGGCGTGGAATTAAAAGAAAGTTAAGGCAGACAAAGGCTTTTGGAAGAAGGAACATAAATATTAAACATCTGATTTCTTTAGATAGTGGCTTTAGTTTTATCTCCAAGGGGACAATTTCATAGAATAATTACATCATTGTGGGGTCATGGTGGATAGTTTTAATTTTTAAAACAATAGTAAATGAAATTCATCTTGTTGTTATCGTGGGTAGCGATGAAAAACGTTTATTAATCACTGATCAAAACAAAAAATATCTTTGCAGGATCGTTTTCTCGACTCTGCCGTCCACGCCAAACTGCTACTTCTGCTACAAGGTCGTGTGGAGGTCGGCGAGCAGCTGTCTTCATTCTTCGATGACGTCATGCAGAGTGACGTAGACAGAAAGAGTCACGTCGAGAGAAGATATTCGGAGCATCTGACGATGTTGTATATTCACAAGGTATAGCTGTAGTGGGTAAAAAATACAAGATACAGACGAATCCGGTTAATCGCATACCAGTTTATTGTTCGGTTACCTGACCTATGCAATAAACTAAACGAGTTTCTTTACAAATGGCTACGATTGGGATTTACTAGCCCTATGCACTTAAACAGATTATGCGGTTAACCGGATTTGTCTGTACTGTGTCGATGCAGGTTGGCACGTGTGCACTGCAAATTTGTTGAATCTTTTGGATTGATAGGATGCAAAAACCTTAAGGTTGCCAAAACGTACCAAAAAAATTTGTACTTCTGCAAAAATGGTTTTGCATGTCGTCGGTGTTTGTGGAGATGCAATATTACGAAAAGATACGCAATACGCATTAAATCGAATTTTCAATTCAGATCTTGATTTTTGGACATTTATAACGAAATGTTGACGCGTGAACACGAAATGTTTTGCTTTGCAGGACGACTTTGACCGAGCCCGATATTACTTGAACCTCACTGCCGAGCACGCCACCCAACGGTGGTCGTCGGTAGGTGGTGGCGGTGGTCGCAAGGGGGAGCAAGAGATCTTTCGTGTTGTGCCGCTCGTGTCTGATCTTCATGAGTTTCTGGATTTTGCACAGAGCCCCGGTAGTAACAAGTTATTGTTTATTTGTTTTATTGTTTTTTAATCTTCTTTGATTTTTGTTAATTCTGCTTTTTTTCTGTAAATTTCACTTATTGCGCAGACGATGACGTCACAGAACATGACGTGCGACGCATCGTTGGTGGGTGGATGACGCGAATGCCACACTTGACATACGATCCTATTACGTCATGGCATGACGTCATCAGTTACAGGTTACCGGGTTCAGGAAGTTGCAGTTTTTTAATGATATTTAAATAGGAAAAATCATTATGTTTTGATTTTTTTTGTCAACTTTTTGTAAATTTTGAAGTCCACTAAAGAAATTGATTTTCCAAGTAAATTATTTTTTGACATTTTTTTTAGTTCAAAGAAATTTCCTCTTTTTTTCAACTCAGAACGTTCCTCATGGATCGGATGAGTGATCGGTTGAGCCGTATCTTGGATGATTCGGAGGAGAGACGTGACTCGTGGTTGTCAGGATGCAGAAGCAAGATGTTGATCGAAATGATGAGGAGCGCTTTCACGAGAGGAAACTTTGTTGTGGCTGAGAAAATTCTTCGGGCTCTGGAAAAGGTGAAGGTTTGAGGTTACGGGTTCAAATCCCATGTCGATTGTGTTGCGGGATTTGCCAGTTACACAGAAAAAGAGTTCGATGATGCTTTTTACTGACATAAACTTTTCTCGCAAATTTGTTACCTGATGCGACAATTGAAACATTTGTTGAAATACATATCTTTCTTTTCAATTATAGATTGTCATATCTGGTCTTGCTTGGCTGGGACCAATCCACAACTAATTGTTAACAAAATCATACCTAATACAAAAAAAAGAAAACGTTACCCCTAAAGTCAATTTACAGAATAAATCTGAAAATTTTACTGACATTTATATAATCTACCCGCAAAAAATGCAAGTTCATTACTCTGCTAAAAAAACTAATTTGCACCGGGTTAATATTTTTCACAGGATTATGAATCGTTGAAGGAAAATGCGAGAATCAATTTATCCCAGGCGACCGCTTCATTTTATCACGCACGCGGGCGACGTCTAGTGGTGACAGGAGAAGAGCAAAGTTGTGTGAAATATTATTTGGCTGCGTTTCGGGCGCTCCAAGAACAAACACCTGATCTTGGGAGGTAAGTAACAAAAAGCACCGGTTCCCCAAATTCGTCAATTCGAAAGCTGTAAAAGCAATTTGACGTGCTTAATAGAAGAAATGGCACAGTTCAATACAAAATCTGACATGCGTAAATTAAAAAAAAGGCGAAACAAATAAGTTTAATAATAGTAAATGCAATATCAGCCGTTTTACTGGCATCTAAGAATGTAGATATTGGTATTTTTTATGCCGGAGTTTCAGCTACCGTTAAATGGAACAAAACACTTCATGAACACTCGCATGTTACGTTTTTGTGTGAAATTGATTTTGCATTCAGGTACGTTATTTAATGAAAACAATTGCATTGCTGTATTGGTAGCAAGATACGATTTCCAAGTGTGAACTTTGCACAATACGCATTTTATATGTTTTCAATTATTTCTTCATAGCGTAGAATCAATTCGTCACAACATGTTGCTTGCATCAACGTACCACATGACGTCACAATCACTCGAAGGTCACCCTGATGACGCAATAATGGAGGAGATTCGGGTCATGGCCGGAAATGACGAAGGTTTGAAAGATTTTGCCCCAAAGTGTACAGTTTCACAAATTACCCCAAAAAATCAACCCCCCCCCCTGGACAGTCCGCGAAAACGTTTTAGCTGTGGCAAACCAGACTTGTTTAATTCAGCGCTAGCCAGTGACGGATAAATGCGTCCGGTGCTATTTTTCTGCACCGTAACAATGCGACCAAAACTACTTGTGAATTTTACGGAAGTGTTAAATCAATATAAAATCAATATAAATTACTCGTTCATAACCTAAGCCTATATTTGTTCGAACCTAGCATTCCCAGTTTTAACGCATGGTGCTCGTGGTAAATTTTAAATTTCGTCGTACAATGACGAACTAACGTTTATTCTTGATATATTGCTCTGTGTCTGCTGGATATTTATGACGTCATAATACGATGAGTGACGTCATCCTTTTTTTTCGGACAGAACAACTTCAAGTGTTTATAAATTCGTCATTTAAAGTGGTTTGTTTTTCACACAGGTGACTTGAAGCAGATATTAATCAACAACGCTTTCGGAGTTTTCGAAAACACTGTGAAAGAAAGCGAGAAATATGGTGAGGAACTTCAGTCCCCCCCCCCACAATGTGGCTAAAACTACGTGTAAACTTTACGGAAGTGTTAAATCAATATAAATGTGTGTTGGTATTCATGAAAGTAAAGGCAACTTGTGCTATGTTAATGTGCTGCGCGCACGGTTTATTCATGTTAATAGTATTCAACCCACAAATAATCACAAGGTTACACGACCCTGGTTTTAATGACTCGTTCATAACCTAAATCAATATTTGTTCGAACCTAGCATTCCCAGTTTTAACGCACGGTGCTTTTGGTAAATTTTGAAGTTCGTCGTTTAATGACCAACTAACGTTTATTCTAAACATATTGTTATGTGTCTACTGAATATTTATGACGTCATAATACAACCAGTGACGTCATTATGTTGGGTCGAACAGAGCAACTTCAAGCCTTTATAAATTCGCCACTTAAGGTGGTTTGTTTTTCGCACAGGTGACTTGCAGCAGATTCTGGTCAACAACGCTTTCGGAGTTTTTGAAAAAACTGTGAAAGAAAGCGAGAAATATGGTGAAGAACTTCAGTACGAAGCTTACACCAACCTCGCGTCATTCTGTGACAAGCAACTTCAACGACAGGAAGAAAATAGTTGTAAGTGTTTTAAAGATTCGTTCGCCAATTGAAATTTTCATAGTTAAGTTGTTAACCCATAAACTTCCACATGTCCTGTACATTTAAAGCTGCCTAGTGTTGTATTGCACCATTTGTAGCCAAACCAGAGTTGTAAGCGCGCTCAAAATTGAGGCCCGAACTTGAAACCTGTTTTTAACAAATTTTTAGCTCTTCCAGCAGTTTTTAACATGCCGACGTTTCGATGTCCCATACGAGACACCTAGCTGGAAGTAATGACATAAATTGAAAACACAAAGTTGAAACCTTTTGCCCCCCCCCCCTTTAACAAATTTTTAGCTCTTCCAGCAGTTTTTAACATGCCGACGTTTTGATGTCCCGACATAAATTGAAAACACAAAGTTGAAACCTTTTGTGTGAAACCAAAATTAGGCCCAAAAGTTAGAATTAACAAGATAAAATTACGAAACAACCAAACAAGTATATCCGAGTGGAAGATTAGACCCTTATTCAACCAGTTTTCTCAAACTTGAGATCAAACGGTAAATTTATTATTTTTACAACAATGGAAAGCTTTACTTTGATTTTAGTAAGTCAGAGTACAGGTCTAGTCAATTGTTTCACAGCAACTGGCGAAGATCCCACTGCTCGTAAACCTACGCAGTACGCGGTTACCATGACGACCTGTTTTCTGCGTGCGATGCGGCTCCACGGCGGCGGACGCTCGATCGCCACCTTGCGATTTCCTCGGTTGCTTCAGTTGCTCGAGAAATTCGGAGACGAGTTGAAATCGGGATTCGTGCAAGATGTCAGTGTTTGCAAAGCTAACGGAATAATTAAAGCTAATTATTTTTGCGTGAGAAACTACAATGATTTAAAAAAAAACGTTTGACCAGTTGAGATGTTTTTGCGATATATACTCCTTTGTGACAGCGATTTTGAGATCCAAGCTAAACAAAACGTAAAGGTTTTAGCGGACAGTGTAGATGTTTTCCTGGTAGTTATTTTAAAATCTTACAAAGTGTTGTTCACATTACTCGATATTGGCAAACTTTTTCTAAACCCTACGCATCCCCCCCCCCCGGACGCTCGATCGCCACCTTGCGATTTCCTCGTCTGCTTCAGTTACTCGAGGAATTCGGAGACGAGATGAAATCGGGATTTGTGCAAGAGGTAAGTGTTTGTGAAACGAACAGAATAATTGAAGCAAATATTCTGTTCGTTATTTTTGCGTGAGAAACTGAAATGATTTTAAAAAAACGTTTGACCAGTTGATACGTGTTTGTGATATATACTTGTTTGTGACAACACTTTGTGGCATTCAGCAACTAAATTATCAGTAACTTTTGTACATTTCCACTTTAGAGTCAATCCGTTCCTTCTTGGAATTTCCTACCTTGGCTCGGGCACATGGTGGCGCTGTTGGACGGTGACGTGGCTACATTCCTTCACCCCATTATGACGCAAGTGTCACGTGATTATCCACAAGCGGTCGTGTATCCCCTGTGCGCTGCGCAACAGGGTTTCTGCTACAAAAGATCTGATACTGGAAAGAAAAACAAAAATTTTGTAAAAAAGTCAGTTGTTCTGCTATTTCCACCTAATGTAAAATCCACAGATCTAGTTCAAGGCATAGTTTGCTGTGTCGGTTACACTATTTCGTTTTACTGTTAACGTGAACACAACTGTTAAATTAATTGTGGTAGTTGTGAGCTTTTTGATTTAGTACTTACTTATTAATATCACCCTGCCGTACAAAGATAGCATTGTTTTTTCGTTGTGTGCGCATGACATTTATGATTGTTTTCTTTTATAAGTTTAATAAAGGCAATGCATATGGTAATTGCGAGAATGCGTGTTGCAGTTAAATATTTCGCAGAGAAATTAACCAGCTGTGCTTGCATTAACTGTAGTATCTGTTACACAAAAAATCTAACGTGTTTTTCTAACTTTTGTAACAAGAAAATACGAACCAATAGCCCCCCCCCCCCCCCCCCCCCCCCCCCCCCCCCCCCCCCCCCCCCCCCTCTTCTTAGTAGCGTGATTCCAAATGTAAAAGCTAAAAACGTAAAAACGTCTCAACTTGTCTATAATTTCTGTATTATTTGCCCGTTTATGAAACATGTCACTGTTTTCCAGACTCCTCACATCTTTGCATGAAGCCATTCCACTTGCAAAAGAATTCATTCGTCAGCTCCAGCAAGTTTCCGATCCTGTTGTTTTATTCAAAGTAGGAACGTTCTGTGTTTTATCTCATAAATAGGCCGTCACTGCTATTTAATGTTTTATGAGTTAAATGGTCGTATTAGTTATTCTTGCCCAAGCACTTACTACTTCGCCAAAGTAATTTACGCATAGATATATTATCTTTTGGAATGAAAAGGTGTTTTTAAGTGTGGTTAATGCTTGTTCAAATATTTCAATACGCCCTGAAGATAGGAAGACATGGTTTTTTGAAAACTATAAGAATAAACAATTGAGGTCAATGGTTTGAAAACTAAGTTTCAACAATAATTCTATATTTTTCTTGTATTTCTATGCCATGTAACATAATTGGGTTATTGCAACTGTAGTTTTCTTTTTGTATTAATATTATTTATGCTTATTTATCGACAGGATTGGTTCAACGAGTTCAGCAAACTTCACAAAAGCAAGAGAGAAAAAACAGCAACCAACAAGGATTTGCTGGTCAGCTACCAAAACATGTATAGGGAACTATTCGACCATGACCGACCCCCCGATGACGTCACAGAGCAGGGAAGTGCGTCACTCTTCGGCTCAGTGACGTCACAATCACCTGTCAATGTTGGTGCGCTGAGAACAAAGTTTGCAAAAGTAAGTTTAACAAATGTAAAAAAAGTTTTATATGTTCGAAATACATTTTTGTCTTTTACCGTTTTTCTGGCCGTTTGCCCCCCCCCCCATTTCCTATATCACTGTGTTTAAGTGTAAGTTCGTGTTCATATTCAAATACAATAAATAATCAAGTCATCAATCAAACAATCAACAGAAGGGTAGATCTCAACACAAAATAGTATGTACACACACAACCTATACACACGTGTACACCAAATGTCACAAACAATAACAAAACAGATAAAAACAACATTTTTATTTGACAAGGATAAATGAAATAGTTCGGTAGTTTTATTTAAACTTCAGTAAAACGAAATATTTCGGAAATATTTTTTGGGTGAGCTAAGGACAATACTATCAACATTTGAACAGACTAAATGATCGCAAAAGACCTATGATCTAATTAAGGGATAGTTAAAACAGACGACACTATTAAGTTGGTATTTTATCACAAAGTTTTCTTTTATAACCCGGTCAATCGCACATATTCACTTTGTCTTTTATTGCAGTTTTTTTCTTTCTTGCCTATAATAATTTTGTGTTCAAAATGTAATTTATTGTTTCCACCCCATTCAATTAAAATTTGACTGTATTCAGGATTTCAAAGCTGATGTGGATGGTTTATTCGGTGGTTCTTCGGGAAGTGCTCTTCTTCAAATGCGCGATTTCAAACGGGAGGCGGGCGCTTTGTTCGAGAAAATATCGAAGAAGTTTCAATCTAGAGCTAAAACACTACGAGATTACAGCCCTTGGTTGGCCGACTTTCAGAGCCTTCAACGCGGCGACAAAGATCTTGAAATTCCTGGTAGCCTTGAACTTCCATACTAATAAATCAGCCCCGTCCCCCCCCCCCCCCCCCCCCCCCCCCCCCCCCCCCCCCCCCCCCCCCCCCCCCCCCCCCCCCCCCCCCAATAACTTCAATTATTTTCGCTAGGTCAATACGACGGTCGTGCTCGCCCTCTAGTGGAGTACCACGTGACAGTGGTGGGTTTCGATGAACGCGTGCAAGTGATGTCATCGTTACGTAGACCATGTCGCGTCATCATACGCGGATCGGATGAGCGGGAGCATAGGTTCCTGGTTAAAGGCAAGTTCACTTCAAAAGCTCATTGTGTTTTGGTACATACAACCTATACTGACACAAAATGTCACAAACAGTAACAGAACAGATAAAAAATGTTTTCTAAAAGCATAAATAAAGTAGTTTGGTAGTTTTATTTAAACATCAATAGAACAAAATATATCGGAAATATTATTTAGGTGAATTAAGGACAATTATCAATATATAAACGGACTATCTGACCGTAACAAACCTATGATCTGATAAATTTGAGGATAGCTAAAACAGATGACCTTTTAAGATGGCATTTTATCACATTTTCTCTTATACCCTGGTCAATCACACTTTGACTGTTAATACAGCTTTGATCTTCCTTGCCTATTATAATTTTGTGTTCAAAAATAGTTCGTATGAACGATTTTTTTTTTGATCACTTTTTGGAAAATTTTGATCGTTCCCCCCCCCCCCCCCCCCCCCCCCCCCCCCCCCCCCCCCCCCCCCCCCCCCCCCCCCCCCCCCCCCCCCCCCCCCCCCCCCCCCCCCCCCCCCCCCAAATTATGAACACTAGTTAAGAGAATTTGTTTCCTGTGAAATGTGAGTGCATTTGTTTGAAACTTTATGTTGATACCATATGCAACAGAAATACAAATACTAAAACAACTAAAAACATTTCTAAAATACATGGCAATATATGGATATTATAGCGTTAGTTTAAATTGTTTGCTTTTATAGTTGTTATATGTTGTATGCTTTTTGAGTAACGAATCACGATTAGGTTTGTTTGTCTGTGTTTTATTTCGCACTTGGCCAAGTGTCGGAAACCATATCACAACCCTTCCCTGATTGTTAAACTTGTAGCAAAGTTTCTGCACAGAGACACGGTGCCTACTACATTGTGCATAGACACGGTGCCTGGTTTAAAAAAATGCATATCAATAATTGTTTGTTTTTTAAATGAAATCTGATTTTGTCAGACACTTTCATGAAAATCCTCATTGAAATAAGAATAGTAGAAAGTGACATTTTGACCTCAGTTATTTGTAACAACCTTGCGTTTTTTACTCCTAGGTGGAGAAGATTTGCGACAGGATCAGCGAATCGAACAAATCTTTGTTTCGATAAACGATATTTTCAATGATAATTCAGCGTGCAGGGATCGAAACTTTTCCATCGTAACTTATCAGGTGAATTTCTATTTGTACAAAACAAACCATAATTTACTAAGAACCTCTAGACACGGGCTTATTAAGAAAGTTGATTGAAAACATAACTGCCAGAGAGTTTGTGTATAAGGAACACATCGCTTTGCCCCCCCCCCAAATTGCAATTGTCATTGTAAACTTGTACTTTTACCTTATTCAAATAGAAAAAAAACGAGTTTGAATGCATCTATTCATAAAGCATACATACAATAGTTGAGATAGAAACACCCTTTAAGCAGACACCAAGTCAACTTCAACTTTGAACCAAATGTGACTGAACAGCTTTAGTGCAATATTTTAAAAGTTTCCATCTGGGCAAATTCTGCCAGGCATAAATAAAAGAACAATAGTTGTGGAAACATGTAATATGATCAATTTAATTTTGTTTCCACCGTAACACGGCTGGATGATAAGCGAAGGGTTTAACAAATTCACCGCTTGCGAGATCGGGATATTTAAAAGTTTTCAACCGCCAACATATTTATAAAACTTTTCAATTGATGTTTACGTACAATTGGGCCAATTAGGCACAAACAGTTTTAACAATATCCCCCCCCCCCCCCCCCCCCCCCCCCCCCCCCCCCCCCCCCCCCCCCCCCCCCCCCCCCCCCCCCACACATTTATTCTTTTGTTGTAGTAATCCTGTTTGCTCAAGCCGGACGAGGTTTACTTTATACTATTCCAAAATGTCATGTTTCTAATATTTGCTGTGTTTTTTGCACAGGTGATTCCCATCAACGCAAAGGTCGGTCTGATAGAGTGGGTACCAAATGTTGTACCTTACCTCGAACTTATGACAAAACAAGCGGGAAAGATGGGGTGGTAAGTATCTAAACCACCGGTTTCCGTTGTGACATGTTCTGATTCATTTTTGGCGCTCTTTCAAAACCAGTCATTTTTTACAGAAAGGCTTTCAATAAAATAACAAATGTGTAGTGCATGGAAATTTGCAGCTTATCATCAGTAAATATGACTCGTATGTTGTTTTTAGATTTTCTTTTGTTTTTGCTAAAAATTAACAGTTTGATTTTAAGCCCGAAATTACGACACGAATGTGTGAAGTGGGGCCTGAATCTGCTTGATTTAAAGTTTAGCCGAACCTGATCGTAGCTTGAAGGAAACCCTACTATTAGGAAGTTTTTTAGCATTTTAGCATTTCGTTCATCGTTGACACAATACACCAGATGTTGAAAACTTTTGTAAAATTAGTTTTTTTCCCCCCCCCCCCCCCCCCCCCCCCCCCCCCCCCCCCCCCCCCCCCCCCCCCCAGTTTTGGAAACACTGACTTCACATTTATTTCTCCTTGTACAGCGAATCAACAATGAGTGAGTTAAGCAGGTGGAGTTGGGTTCCAGCAAATATTTCGCAAGTTTCCCGGAATCGCACGGAGGAATACGGTCTGCTCATGCACAAAGGAACGTACACTGATGTTGTGGATTTATTTAATCGGCGACAAAATAAACTTCCATGGAATATGCTGAGGTAAACCTTTGTTGTGACGTTGATTTGGGTATTAGTTTACGTCCTGTACGTTCCCAGCACAAGAAAGTATATTAGTGTAATCTGTTAAATTGGACAGTTTGGAAACAAATCTTTGAACAAACTGAATCAAAACATAGACAATTTCATATAATTTACAATCTTTTAGCAATAATAAATTAAAATGTAAATAATTACTAAAATTATTTTGAACAAAATAAATCAAAATGTTAACGAATCAAATAAATCTTGTTTTTAAACGAAATAAACCAAAATCAAAACAATTTGAAACAAACCGAATTGTTCCCAACAAAGTATATCACACTTCATCAATCTAGCATAGTACATCAAAAAATTACCAAAGCAGTGTTTTTTCTACGGATAAAGCTCTAAACATTTAAATATAGATATCATACATTTATATTTACGTTCTTACACAGAGAGGTTTATTTTCGGATGAGCGCAGACCCAGAATCCTTTCTCAATCTTCGGAAGCGCTTCATCTCGTCGTACGGCGTCATGTGCATTGTTCACTGGTTGCTAGGCATCGGCGACCGCCACCCCTCAAACTTCATGGTTTCCATGACAACGGGACGCACGGTGGGAATTGATTTCGGCCACGCATTCGGTTCTGCCACTGAGGTTCGTTAAGGCTGAGGCTGGATTGTAAAGCTAATTCTGTTTGATTCTGTATGTTTTGTTTAAAACGGATATTTCTAACTTGGGCAAAATTTCCCTCCATGAGTTAATTAAACAGACTTTTGGGGTAAAGAACAAACAATAAAAATTTCGTTGTTTACAAAACTGTTAATTGCTTTTTAGCGTGGTAAAGATTTTGTGGGTAATTTTTTCCTTGAAAATCTATAAAAAAAAAGTAGACAAGATATGAAAAGGTTGAGACACTTTGCTTTGAATTTTTTTATTAGTCATTTATTTATCAGTTAGTTAGTAGGTTTTGCCTTCAAGTGTTTATGTTTGTCAGTAATAACGAAAACTTAAGTTGGAAGATAATAAATTCAGCCCACCACTCGTATATGTATACCACTTTGTACTTGAAAACTCGGTACGTGTAACAAATATTCAACACTCATATGTAATAAAAACACTCATATATAATTCATAGTATGCCAGGCCTATAAAATGCGTTAAATCGAATCAACGGATCGCCAAGCATTTCCACATGGCAATGCACATGCTATTTGTGAAACCGACAATTTCGCTGTTCTGTATGTTACGATCATTCATAAATTGTAATTTTTTTCCGTTTTTTTTATGTTAAGGTTCTTCCAGTACCCGAGCTCGTACCGTTCCGGATGACCAAACAGCTTATCGGTTTGTTGCTTCCACACGCAGTGAAGCGTGGCGAGATGCGTCAGGTCATGGTTCACTGCTTGTCGGCGTTGCGGTCACGCTCCGATGAGCTTTCTCCTTTGCTTGATGTTTTTGTAAAAGATCCATCCGTCGATTGGACAGTGAGTTACAACTGTTGCTGTTAACGTTTCATGAACGCATTTCCAAGTAACAAATATTGGCCTATTTGTATCAATAATGTCACTAACATTATGTTATAACCAGTGGTTGGATTCTGCCGGATCGCACCGGTTGCATAGAACCATCTCACGAAATTAATAGACTTTTTGTAACAGAACTGGCTGAAAAATATGACTTTTGTGATGGAACCGGCTGACGAAAAATTTGAATCCAACCACTGGTCATACATAAATTCTTATAACATAAATTCTTATAACTTCACTAATATGACGTTGTAATTTATAAGCTTGAACGTCACTGGTATTACGTCACAATTTAAATTTTTACATCATCACAAACATGACGTAATAATTCACATTTTAAAACATCTCAACATTTGCGTCGTAATGTATATTTTACAGCGGAACAAGTTATTAACAATTGACTTCATAACTTATGTTTTTTACAGTGGCTGACGTAACATTATGAATATTTTCGGGTTTAGTCACTAATATGAAGTATTACTAGTGATTGCATTTCATTTCTTGTTGCAGAATTTTGCGAAGAAAAGTCGCGCGACGGAGCTTCAGGAGAGCGGTGATGACGTAACGGA
>QLIY01000782.1:5212-23638 GCA_003260075.1 Phallusia mammillata | reverse complement strand
CTAACTTAATAAAACACATCGATTTAAAAAGTGTTCTAAAATACTAATCACTTATTTCACTTTGCAATATTTTTAGAAATACGAAATGTTTTGAAGTACATTGATCCTAGTTTAACCTAGTTTAGCGAACTTTGCGGCAAAACTATTACTGCAGGGCATATATTTTGGGTTGTATCTTGTGTTCCGAATTTCAATCATCACTCTTTACTGTAAATCTCCCCACATTTGTACTTGTTTATAAGATGCTATGAACCAGAGGTTTTCAGCCTTGTGTTCAGAGACCTAGGGGAGTGATTCTCAAACGCGGTTTACAGTGCCGCATGTGACTCCCAACGACTTATTTTGCGGCTCGCACCAGACTCCAGAAAACCACACAACATTGCTAGTTTAGCTTTCAAAGTAATTATCTTTAATGATTTTCTCAAGGTTTTGTTTTTTGCCCCCCCCCCCGTGCAAGAAAACAAAGAAAATGACAATGTGCGTACACGCTCATTACAGTACCATGTGGTGAACTTTGCGGCACAACTCTACTGCGGGGCATAGATTCTGGGTTGTATCTTGTGCAACGAACTTAATCATCACTCTTTACTGTAAATCTCTCACATTTGTACTTGTTTATAAGAGGCCTTGGACCAGCGGCCTAAGCATCAGCCTAGAGTTCAGGGACCTCCAAGTAGTCTATTGAGTAATATTAGGGGACGTTGGATAATATATTTGTGCGTGGGATTCGCATCCTTAAAAAACCTTCAAATGGGAAACGTCACCACGAAAAGGTTGGGCACGGTCTCAGAGAAACCAACTAAAAACTTTCCGTTTTTTCGGCAGCGATGAGGTCGAGCACCCCCCCCCCGGCCCCGACAATAAAAAAGTTTGAGAACCACTGGTCTAGGGAGTAGTTTTAGGGGCCGATAGATGCAAACATTTTGGGCTTTCAAATTTAAAGATTATTTCTCCGGGGAATTCACAGCCTTGATAAACTTTTAAACGGGGAATATACAACGAAAAGGTTGAGAAGCACGACCTTACTTCAGAAAAACAAACTCAAAACTTTCCTCTTGTTTTCGGCAGCGATGAGGCCGAGCACAATGCTGATATCAAGCGCTTCCGAAAAGACTACTGCTCCGTTGCTATGGGCGACAGTAGCCACGGCAACGTGCGCGCGCAACTCGATTCCGACAATCTTTCCGTCGACGAGCAAGTCGACTCCCTCTTGGACCTCGCCACCGATCCCAACGTTCTCGGGCGTTGCTGGCAGGGATGGAAGTCGTGGTTGTGACGTAATAATATTACAACAATCGAAACGTTCTTCACAATTGTTATCGATGAATAGGAGTGTTTTTGTGAGGTAATCGCTCCAAGTTCATTTTCGAATAAAAAGAATGATGTTTGGTTGTTGAATTTATAAAATTATTGCAAGTTAGGTTTCTAAAAAAAGTCAGTGAAAAGTTCAATCAAGTGAAAAAAGTTCAAAGCACATGTAGACGAAATTTTAAAAGGCTATTATTTTTCCGTTTTTGGGGGGTTAAAATATTGAAGAAAGTTCGGTTTTGTGTGGGTTTTCACCGGAATATTCCAGTTTCAAACTGGTTTCAGCCGGTTTCTGCCTCCTACCGAACCTCCAAACCGGTTTTTAAATTCGAAAATTTCGACCCGATTTTTGAAAAAACCTTAAAAAAAAACCTTTCCGTTTTTTCGATTTTCAGGATAAAAAAATTGAAGAAAAATGCGGTTTTGGATAGGTTTTCACCGGAATTTTCCAGTTCAAACTGGTTTCAGCCGGTTTCTGCCTCCTCCAGAACCTTCAAACCGGTTTAAACCGGTTTTTAAATTCGAAAATTTCGACCCAATTTTTTAAAAAAACCTTAGACTATAGCCTTTCCGTTTTTTCGATTTTCAGGATAAAAAAATTAAAGAAAAATGCGGTTTTGGTTGGGTTTTTACCGGAATATTGCAGTTTCAAACTGGTTTCAGCCAAACCGGTTTAAACCAGTTTCTAAAATCGAAAATTTTGACCCGATTCTTTTAAACCGGATTTGAAAATCGAAAATTTTGACCCGATTTTTGAAAAAACCCTGTTTCTAAAATCGAAAATTTTGACCCGATTTTTGAAAAAAACCTAAGGCTTGAAAATCGAAAATTTTGACCCGATTTTTGAAAAAAACCTAAGGCTACTTTGACCCGATTTTCGAAAAAACCCTAAGGCTATAGCCTTTCCGTTTTGGACCCGATTTTTGAAAAAAACCTAAGGCTATAGCCTTTCCGTTTTTTCCAATTCTGGGGGACAAAAAATCAAAGAAAAATCCGGTTTTCGGTGGGTTTTCACCGGAATATTCGTTTCACATCGAATCCGGTTTTCGGTAGGTTTTCGCCGGAATATTCCAGTTTCAAACTGTTTTTGACCGGTTTCTGCCTCCTACCGAACCTCCAAACCGGTTTAAACCACAAAACCGGTTTCTGCCTCCACCGAACCTCCAAACCGGTTTAAACCGGTTTCTGTTTCTGCCTCCTACCGAACCTCCAAACCGGTTTAAACCGGTTTTTAAATTCGAAAATTTCGACCCGATTTTTTGAAAAATCTCTAGTGCTGTAGCCTTTCCGTTTTTTTCCGGTTTTGGGTGGGTTATCACCGGAATATTGCAATTTCAAACTGGTTTAAACCGGAATCGAAAATCGACAAGTTTGCCCCCCCCCCCCCCCCCCCCCCCCATTAAAATAACTTTCAGTATCATTTTTGCTTGGCCTGTGATCCAAGAAAGCTCCATGGCTCGGAACCCCAACAGATTTTCAAGTCTGTATAAGAGTTTGTGTCCGCGCAATCTTTTCTGACACTTTAGACCGCCCTATGCAAATGCACCAATCAATAGTTTTGGTTTTTGATTGAAATCCAATCTCGGCGTAGAATAAAATTCAACATTTCCGAGCTATTGTGGATTCTGCAATATTGCAGGCTAACTATATAATTACCTGCTGAATGTCTGCATTTACTGCATTGACCTACAAACCCTACTATAAAAGTCAAAAAGAAACAACAAACGTTCTGGTTTAAACTGCTTTATTATTAATTTT
This sequence comes from Phallusia mammillata, assembly GCA_003260075.1. Taxonomy (NCBI): domain Eukaryota; kingdom Metazoa; phylum Chordata; class Ascidiacea; order Phlebobranchia; family Ascidiidae; genus Phallusia; species Phallusia mammillata. The sequence goes on along the minus strand of QLIY01000782.1, from coordinate 20,572 downwards.
TAATTTTCACGTCGTTCTGTGGGTCGGGTTTCGTTTGAAAGTCATTGCACCACGCCAAGTTACCATCGGTTTTCTTTAATACAGTAGAGAAATTCTCGTTTGCCGCAGAACCACGCCCAAAACGAGGTAAAGAGACTGATCTAAAACCAAAAACAAGATTTAAAAAATGTTAAAAATAGTTGAGTTACGGGGTGACCCCCCCCCCTTTCTGCCTCCTACCGAACCTCCAAACCGGTTTGAACCGGTTTTTAAATTCGAAAATTTTGACCCGATTTTTGAAAAAAAACGAAGGCTATAACCTTTTCGTTTTTTCGATTTTTGGGGGTCAAAAAATTGAAGAAAAATCCTGTTTTCTGCCTCCTACGGAACCTTCAAACCGGTTTAAACCGGAATCGAAGTTCGACAATTTCGACCAGTTTAAGAAAAAATTAAAATAACCCTCAGTATCTTTTTTCTTGATCTGTGATCCAAGAAAGCTCCATTGCACGGAACCCCAACAGATTTTTGTATCTGTATAAGAGTTCCTGTCCCCTCAATCTTGTCGGACACAATTAGTTTATAACCGCCCTGTGCAAATGCACTGTTTTGTTATTCGATTGAAATCCAAAATTTTGATTGAAATCCAATCTCGGCGTAGTATAAAATTCAACATTTCTGAGCTATTGTGGATTCTGCAATATTGCAGTCTAACTATATTTAAACTATTTTGTTTAACTCATGATTACCTGCTGAATGTCTGCATTTACGGCATTGACCTTCAAACCTTACTATAAAAGTCAAAAGAGACAACAAACGTTCTGGTTTGAACTTCTTTATTATTAATTTTTAATTTTCATGTCGTACTGCGGGTCGGGTTTCGTTTGAAAGCTATTGCACCACATCAAGGTACCAACCTTCGGTTTTCTTTAAAACAGTAGAGAAATCCTCGTTTGCCGCAGAACCACGACCAAAACGAGGTAAAGAAACTAATCTAAAACTAAAAACAAGATTTAAAAAGTGTTAAAATAGTTTAGTTACGGGGTGAAAAAACAAAAAAAGCATTGAAACTATGGATCTATGGATATTTGGCAACATCATGTTTTAACAATTCACAACAAAAATATGTAATTTTAAACAAGACATTATGCAGGTTTCTTGTTTTCCTAGAGGTGCAGAATACTTCAAATTTTAAATCTCAAACAATAATTGCAGCAAAACTGACGATGGCGATCCGCAATAGAAACGAACGAGTCAACAATAAACAGTAAACCAACACCCTGACAGGTTGATGTAAGGCCCAACACACCCCAAGAACTGGTCTAACTAATAATCATAGAAATAAAAGGATAGAAAAGTTATATGAGTGTTTTTGTTTGGGAAGAGGGAAAACTATAGACAACAAAACGCATCCATCGGTAGCCTACAATGTAGGTGGCTTTTGTTGTTGTATCAATAAACACAACTTTACTAATAAGTTTCCTCATTAACCTTTATTTGCTGGTGCGTCGCAAGTCAAGTAAACTTTTCCAGAGGCGTAGCAATAAAAAAAGTTTGAGAACCACTGACGTAATTGATCGTTGTACATTTGTGTAAGCTTCGCTTTGCAAAACTCTTTTACTTTGCAAGATGTACAATAGCTTGCCTTGCCCCCCCCCCAATAATAATCATAGAAATAAAAGGATAGAAAAGTTATGTGAGTGTTTTTGTTGGGGAAGAGAGAAAACTATAGACAACAAAACGCATCCACGGTTTAGCCTACAATGTAGGTGGCTTTTTGTTGTTGTATTAATAAACAAAACTTTACTAATAAGTTTCCTCATTGACCTTTATTTGCTGGTGCGTCGCAAGTCCAGTAAACTTTTCCAGAGGCGTCGCAACAAAAAAGTGTTTGAGAACCACTGACGTAACTGATCGTTGTACAATTGTGTGAGCTTCGCTTTGCAAAACTCTTTTACTTTGCAAGATTTACAATAGCTTGCTTTGTTGAGGCTTTGGTGAAATGGAAAGCAAAGAAAGGGCTTATTTACCGCGTTGAAGCATCTAATTTAAGCCTGTTCTACTGTTTTAAACTAACTTAACAAAGATAAAAATTCGAACTAAATTTTTTGCTGATAACCAAATAAAATTAGTGCTTTCTATGCAATGAAAACAGATTCTTTTAAAAAAACAAATTTCGCATCGGATTAAGAACCGTTTTACGAAATTACCTTGGTTTCAAGGACGGTTTTCAAAAACATCAACAAGAATACATGACGTTAAACTTGCTTCGCCCTTCTTTGCTACACCGCACCACACAACAGCTTCTGCTTTACACGAGTTATTTCCTCCGCCATATTGTTTCTCTATTGAATAGCATCAGTGTACTTTTCATTAATAAAAGCCACGATCATCAGGTAGATCAAATAAAAAAAAAAACAGGAATAAAATCAAATTTAATAACTTTCAAAAACCCATCCATCAAAATTTCCAAAACACCAAGTTCTGCGAGACAAACGTATTTCTATTTTTCTAAGTTGCATGAATAGGTGTGAATTTTATTATCATGGCAACGATGCAGTTTAGAAATTTTGCTGGTTTCCAATTTCGGTTTATTTTAAAATTTACAGTAAATTTATGTTTTTTTTTATTTACTCAACAAGCTTGTGACAAAAAACTCAATTAAAATTGTTGTCTTGTTTTTTTTTTATTAGCACGAGAATCACAAATAAAACGAAAGCAGACAAAAAATCGTGGAAGTTTGTAAAAATTGTGTTGAAGAAAAAGTTTGAAGTCGAAGTTTAACTTTCATCAGAAAATTCTTCATCGCTGTCGGGAAATTAGTTTTCTTCATCGGAATCTTCTCAAAAGAAACGAACAGTCTCCCGCTGCAAGAAACAAATAAAAACTTTCAGCTGAAATCTTTCTAAACAACACAAGTAGAATCTCACACAAAGTTCAGGTTTAGTAAGAGTGTGACGTCACCAGCCTATGACGTGTTTATATTTACGTCACGATTTTATTCACAGGTATTTTTGTGTTGGAAAATGTTTTTCTATAAATCGAACAAACAATCTTACGGGAAGTCCGAGTCTTTCCAGTTCTCTGTATAAAATCTGTTCCCCATCATCAGAAATCTCGCAATACATCAGAAGCAACGTCTCAACTTTCCTCAAACAACCGGAAGCGGAAATTATTTCAACTCCGGAATTTTCGAAATCGTTTCCACTCAGCCAAAGTTGTTCAATCTGCGCAAGATTTGATGATTATTTGTTGCAAATATTAACTGAACAAATTAACTGTCACGTGATGAGTGACGTAATTGTGTCGTCATTCATTTAATTTCAGGTTTTGTAATTATTATTAAGAATTATTTCGCATGAACCAAACACAATTATAACAAACCCCGTGTTTCATTTTACTNTCATGAAACAAAATCACAATCATAACAAACCCCGTGTTTCATTTTACTGATTCCTCCACAAATCACCCTCAGTGTGTCTGAGTTCAGGTTGCAGTTGATAAGATCCAGCAACTCAACAGTTCGATTCAACCTCGGGAGGATTTCAGCCAAGGCGTGCGCTGCACTCAATGAGATGGGAGTGTTGTTGAAATTAAACTCCACAGGAAGATGACTTGCAAGAAAATCCTTTTCAACATCTGAAAATTCTTGCAAGTCCGTCAACAAATCTAGTAAAATATAAAGGAAAAACAAACAGTTGTTGCAGGTGGTATACAATAAAGCAGGGCCCCCCCCCCCCCCCCCCCCATTTATTATTTCGGATTGACGATGAAATCATTTTGAAAAATTTCATAAATTTTAAAATTTAATTTCAACACCAGGAATGTTAACGAAAATTTACGACTGCAGCCTATTTGCGTTTTTTTCTGCAACCCAAAATTAATAAGGACCACCTTTATACGTTATTTATACTGTTTTAGTAAGTTTTAATTAAGTCTGTCTACCTGTTTGTTTAAACAGCTTTTTATCTTGTTAACTTCGTATCAGATTAAATACTTTCAGCAGTAAAAAACATAATTTTGCATCATAAACAAGAGCAAATTTAATGCGGCCTTCCTCCAAAACTTTTAATGGCTTCTGATCTACAAATTCACTAAGTGAGCAAAATATTCCATTAACACAATGTGATAATTGTGACGCAATACATGACCCCCCCCCCCCCCCCCACATACGTAATAAGACAATTACAGTTGCAATGTTTTGAGAAACTTCCGCTAGCGGTGCTAATGATTATAATTTATTATTTTCAGAGTGAATTTAAGATAAAAAAAAGGTTTTTTAGTTTCGAATTACACCATCTTTTATGCTGGTACTTTGCATTGTTAAATATCGCTACGAAAACAAGGCTTTGCTGTTTACGATGCGCTCATTATCACGTGGGGCCGTCCATCTCCTTTTTTGTAAAACCTTATAAAAATAGGCTACTAGAAAGGTGGCCTGCGATTTTCTTAACTCTTGAGTACAAATTAGTGAAAAGTATCAATCCACACTTCAAAAGGTTCTGTTCATATTCCTTTTTCATTATATAGTCATTATATTTACAATTTAAATATAAAATTAATAAAAAAAGAACGAGAAACAAATCTCCCAATCCCCAATCTATAGCTTTGAGCTCGAGATAGCTGTCAAAGGCCAGTTTTTATACCGTTAAATTTTTTCTCACAAAACCCAGCCAGTATAACCGACACTGACAAATTACGAAGATATTTTGCAGCAAAGGTATGTGTAACAAATCGTTCTTCAATTTGTTTTGTTTCGCAAACGTTCACCATTGACCTGTAGTAGCATCTCATCGACACGCTTTTCAGTCCTTGTTTAACAATAACGTTTGCCTAGTTTGTACACAACTAAAGTTGTGTGTTTCTAAATTGAATTTGTCAATAAAGCTGTGACAAAATATCGTACTTGAATGTGTTTTGTAAAGGTAACCACTGGACCGATCAGGTCAAAATCTTAAAGAACTAACAAGAAACTCATTACAAACCATTGCTCAAAAATTTCTGATCTAAAGGTCTGGTAAACCTAAAAACTACTATTTCGCGATTAAGGGGTGAAAATGGGTAAATCCAACTAAAAGTTGCAAAATACTTGAAATATTTTACAATGCTCCACCCAACAATACATGAAACTATTGGATCATGTGCTTTAGTAAGTATAGCTGTTTCAATAATTTCACGTTTTGTGTGCCTGTGGGTGAACTGCTGGTTCATCCGCGGTCAAAACTTCAGGAGGATCAACTTTGGATAACTAACTAACACGTGTGTAAATTTGAATAAGTTTAAAACACTCTTTCCTGACCAAACGCATAAAACAGACACAGACACGAAAAAAAAACAGACAAAAAAAAAGACAAAAACAATATGTGTCTCCTTCAGGGAAAAATTATCTTTGTATAAAAACATGTTGTTGTGAACGAATTGGAAATATATGCGGTTAAATATAAACCAAGGATCGAAACATACTCTTACCCAACAAATCATGTCCAAGCAGGTTTATTTTCATGTATTCGATAAACTTTTTGCGAAACATTTCAACCTTGCCTGCAGAAAACACAAACATGTTAATTTTTTTGTGCAAAAACCTGAAACGCGACTATGAACAATGTCTGACCGGCGGGGGGAAAAGTGACAGAATAAAGGAGGAAAAGAGTGTCAGGAAGGCGGGGAAACGGTGGAGGCTCATGTATGGTGTCAGTATGATGAGAACTATATGAAAGTTCTAAGACAATGTGCGTCAGGTCGCACATACATTTTAACTGCTGTTACATCACCACGTGTATTTCGCCACTAACTTCGTTGCAATGTTACATGTGCTGAGTGCAACGGTTTCATTGTTGTTGATTTTGTTAATTTTTCCTTCGTTTTTTTAGCGACAAATAACGCCTAAAAACGACTTTTGTGACACTAAGCCTGTTCACATACACAAATTTACCCGGGTAAATTACAAAAATTAACCCTGTTTAGACTAAAAAGAGAAAAGGAAAAAAGGCAGGTGGAGTAAATTACTGGGTAAAGTTTGAAAAATTTACCCGAGTAAATTGATGGGTAAATTTCAGAAACACACTGGGTAAATTTTACCGGATGCTCGACAATAGGCTGAAAATTGTTTTCATGTTTACCCCCCCCCCCCCCCCCCCCCCCCCCCCCCCCCCCCCCCCCCCCCCCCCCCCCCCCCCCCCCCCCCCCCCCCCCCCCCCCCCCCCCCCCCCCCCCACCGTATATAAACAAAGAACGATATATTGAATCCCGAGAATATGTTTTATTACTTTAAAATCAGGGTAAATTGTTTTCCATGTGAACAGAAGGCATTTTGGAGTAAAAATTTACCCTGGATGTGACGTCAGTAACCGGAGTAAATTTAAGGATAAATTTTGAAATTTACCTGCTTATGCGATCAGGCTTACTAACTTTCCTTTACAAGAACACAGTTTTTTTTAAAAATCGTCGTTAAGTGGTGTACCACAATAAGTAATCCAATACTGGAGCGTAACGATGGGGATACAGTTGAGCGCACGTATGGTGTCAGTATTTTGCAAAAATGTGAGAAAATTCCAAGGCGGTTTGAGTGAGCACGATTTGTACCAACCAATAATGTAAGAAATTTCAAAGCCATGTACTTTACCGAGAATAGCCGTTAATAAAACCAGAAAGGTGACTTTCAGGTATATTTTTATTTGATTTATTCTTTGCCCTATTATACACAACATTTGACCTACTACACACGTTTTAAGACAAATTGGTTGCGATTATTTAGCACAAATCAGTAGAAAACATCTAACCAACCAAACTAAAAAGGTTTTGTCTATATCTATATCGTTTTCACATTATATTGTCACTTATTTACAAAATTAAAAAAACCTTTCCTAAAAAACCCAGACCGTGTTACAGACACTGACAAATTAGGAAGATATTTAGCAGCAAATGTATATAGCAGAGTTGTAATTCGGGTCGGGTTCGGGCTTAGGTTTTTTTTTAAAAAATAAATAAAACGGGCTTGATTCAGGCCTGACTTTACACTCCGTGTCAGTTCTTAGTAGCTAGTTGCTGGACCTGAACTAATGTCAAATAGCCCTCAAATTGTCTATTGTATTTGTTGTCTTGGTCTTTCCTGGTGCTCCAATTTCAGGCCCGTTTACAACTCTGGCCAGGTGACAGCCGGACGATCGTTTAATGACCTTTTGGCACGAAGTCCTTAGACCTTCGGTAGCCTCCTTTATGTTAAACAACCAACAAGTTGACCTTATGTTAACCAACAACGTTTTGCCTGACATATACGAAACCGAAGTAACTGAAAATAGGCGTGCTAACTTAATAAAACACAAACGACTGTTGATGCTCGTAATCAGAGACCATCCGCTCGGCATTAAACTGCCACATTTGTAAATCACTCTCTTCAAATAAACCCGCATAAATCGCTTTAAAACAAGCAAATATCTGTACACAAAGCCATTATTATTTTGACATGTTAAGTTAATTGGCACCAGCGTTCGAAACTTTGCCGACCCCTGTACTAGAGCTATTGAGTCAAACAAAGCAAATGACACATCTACAAGACTACATCTACCAGCTGTAAAAGTTTCTTTCATATCCATCAAACAAATGCCAAAAGTGCATGGACAAACTTCATGGGAGAAAAAAAAGAGCAAAATCAAGATGTGACCCTTACAGGAAAAGGCCAATAATTTCCAATTATGAACCACATGTGCATATGTTCATACCTTGCCTGTTTGCAGAGTGATGAACTGATGGTGCAGCGGCTTTGCATAATGGTGATTGCACATCTGTTACGATATCACATTAGTGCATACCATTGGGAAAATCACTTATAACGTTTAACTTTGAAATGAGTGATAAATAATAAACTGAGGAGTGCCAATCACAGTATATTGACCAATGAACTATCCCATTTTCAAAGTGGTCAACTTACCTTTTTCGTCTGTGTGTCCCAGCAAAAGACCACATAAAAATCGACGGACCATCGACCAATGACCTCCCTTAGCCACCTCAGGAATGATCTTGTTGAATTCTTTATCTGACATGGACTCACAGATGTATTTGGCTGCAAAAATCTCCTGCAACATTTGATGTAAAAAGTAAAATAGTTGGTCACCATCAAATAGTCGTTTACTCGGAATGCCAATGTTACGAGCAAAGGCAATGATGATGTCTTGGACAATGGTGGCTTCAAGACTCCCAAGACTTTCTTGGGTAAATACAACAGTTTTCTGCAGCATTCCTTCATATGCCATTTTACCAAGTGGTTTCCATAAATTGGTAATATTGATGTTGCGTACATGGTCAGAGTATCTCAGTTGCTTTAACACTGTTTCAAAAACCTCTGTGACTGTTTTCACTTTGTTTAAACCTTGATCCAAAACAGCAAAAACAATAAATTGCAGTAATAAAGGATTGTGGCAAAGACTAAACAGTTGCGGGGTTTTGGTGGATATTAATTCCCACAATTCCTCTGCTTTTTTCCCTGCAAAAGCACGGAACAGCTTTTCCATGTCTTCAGTTGAAAGGTCATCAACATGAACTGTCACATCTGGACGAAGGTGTGACGGGAGTTTAAGAATTTTGTGGGGCCGTGATGTAAAAATTAGTAAAGAATCTTTAAAAAACTTCTTGCAACAAAGATTGGCTACTAACTGATCAATTGGCAACGATGTATCATAAGAAGCATTTACTGGTGTCACATTTTCAAGTGTCCACAATGCCTGGTCATAGCCATCAAACACAAAAACACACTTAACTTGGTTTTCTACCATCCATTGAAATGCCTTTTCTTTTGTTTCATTATCCAATCCAGGACAAAGATAGTCAACAAAAAGTTGTTTGCATGTTAAGGGTTGATTATAGTTTAGGTCCATAAATCTAAGAAAAAACTTCACAGATTGATTTGGTTGACTTAACTTTGCCAATTGTTTAGAAAGGGTAGTTTTTCCAGAGCCAGGTGGGCCAACTAATGCAATAAATCTTTTTTTAGAGGTTAGATTTAAAATTGAATTGAAGGAAACAGGCTGTTGATTTGCAATGGAGGACAGTTTCTCTGTAGTGGATGGTATGAATTCCTCTGTTCCCACAGGACACCATAGTCCCCGATATGCCTCATATTCATGCATTCCTGGATGTACATCAGGTAGTTGGTTTGGTTTCAGTTTTTCATCATAAAGCACCACGCTTTCTGGTAAGCCTTTTGTATGCTCCTCCTGGAGCTTTTCAACAGCAGCAACTGAAATCAAAAAGCATGTGTATCATGCTATTATGTAAAAAAACATGTTAATGTCAAAGTGCCCCTTTTGTTGTGATCTTACTTGATTCTAATTGGTGCTGGTTATTATTAGTGATGTACCAAATCAGCTAAATTTTGATTCTGTCGAAACTGAATATTCGGCGGTTATGCCGAATAAATTTGACTGAAGTCGTACGGTGTGTGTTTGATGTGAAAACACAAGTCTATCTACCAAGCAATTAGTGCAGAATAGTTGTGCTTTGTCTTAATTTTAGTTCTGTGGGGTTTAACATTGCCTAAAGCATGATTGCCAAACCAACAATGAACTAGAAGGGTGGCTTAGCACATTTTGTCATTGCCTATACACTACAACCTATTTTAAAACATTCATATATTTCCTCTGCTTATTTTATATTGGGTCCCACATTATCCAGCGTCTTTTATAACCTTAGTTGTTTCTGCAGGCAGAAACTCATGGGTCCCCACACATGCAAAGTTAAAAATAATGCATTTCAAGAGATAACCATGAGAAAGTCGGGTGTTGTAAGGTAAAACACAGTGATCAGCACTGGGCTTAAATAATAATACTATGAAACCACAATAATTCAATCAATAGTACTACAAAATTTGAGCCCAATCCGCCAATGTTTAAAGGTTTGACCACTAGAGGTGTTTTGAGCAACAACCATTAATGCTTCTGACTACATAGGGCTGTTAACAACCCCCTAACTGCCATGCCACAAAAACGTCCAACAAGCAACCCACAAACACAAGTAACACACAACTGGTTGCCCTTGTAACACTATTGGGCCACAGAAATCTTTCGTTTGTGGTGCCCAATAACATACAAATACGTTTTACACTTTGGGGGCTAGTGGGGTGAATGTTGGGGCTACAGGGTTGAACACAACAATCAACACCTATAAATGGCCTCTTCTTCAAGCTATCCAAATTTCAGCCCATTCCGACACTGTTTAAAACCTCACCCATTTTAAGGGGTTAACAGGGTAAATACTGGGGTTATCAACACAAACAAAGTGGGAAGCACATCTACATAACTATCTTTACCATATGTGTAAGTTTCATCCGAATCCATTAAACATTTGATGGCAAAACGAGTCGGACAAACTTTGCGGGGTAAAAAAACATTTTAGGGGGCTAGCGGGGTAAGTACTGGGGTTATCAACACAAACAAAGTGGGATGCACATCTACATAACTATATCTACCATCTGTGCAAATTTCACCCAAATTCATTAAACATTTGATGGCAAAACGAGTCGGAAAAACTATGGGTGAAAAAAAAACAGTTTAGGGGGCTAGCGGGGTAAATAGTGGGGTTATCAACACAAACAAAGTGGGATGCACATCTACATAACTATACCTACCATCTGTGTAAGTTTCATCTAAATTCATTAAACATTTGATGGCAAAACGAGTCGGACAAACTTTGGGGTAAAAGGGGGCTAGCGGGGTAAATACTGGGGTTATCAACAAAAACAAAGTGGGATGCACATCTACATGACTATATCTACCATCTGTGTAAATTTCATCGAAATCCATCCAACATTTCATGGAAAAATGAGTTGGACAAACTTTGGGGAGAAAAAAAAAGAAAAAAAACAAAACAATTTGAGTAAAATCAATATGTGTCCCCTTCAGGGAAGGGGACCCATAATTACTGATTTTTTTTTGTCTGCAGTGGGAAAAGGGACTATGTGTTAAAAAATGATTGACGCATTTTCCTTGTTACTAAGCAGAAAAGACACGCTTAGCATTTTAAATGTGTGTTCGTAAAAGATTCAGCTTCGGCTGAATTGCAACAAACTATTGGGCCGAAAACGAATCTTTGCCAAATTGGCCGATTTGCCCACAAAATTCGGCAAACAAAATATTCGTTACATCTCTAGTTATCTCCTTTCCTGAAGGGGTCACATGTTGTCTTAGCCCATACATAGAGAGAGAGAGAGAGAGAGAGAGAGAGAGAGAGAGAGAGAGAGAGAGAGAGAGAGAGAGAGAGAGAGAGAGAGAGAGNGAGAGAGAGAGAGAGAGGTGTATATATATATGTTTTTTGTCTAGTTTGTTGCAACCATTTGGTCAGAGCAGTTCAAACTTATTCAAATTTACACACATGTTAATTTGATGTCGAAAATTGATGTACCCAACTACACCAGGTGATCCAGCAATTAACCAACAGGCCTCTTAAACGTGAAATTTACAGAACGGCTATAATTAGGTACATAATCTGGGAGTTAAATACTTGATAAAGTTAGTGCATTAAAAGTATGTTCAACGATTTTTTAATATTTGGTTGGATTCACCCATTTTCACCATATTACACCAAAATATTTTTTAGGTTCAACAGTTCTTGAAAAAAAAACTTGTGAAGTGTAGTAAATGGAACTACTAGCTACATGCATATAAAAATGTTAATATGTAAATGAAACTACATGCGAATAGGAATGATTGTTTAATAAAAAGTTCACGCATTAAATTTCCCAGACGTTTTTAGACACAATATCTGTCAATTGTTTCTACAAGTTTGTAGCAATGTTCCTTTTTATGTAATGATGAGTAAACAATACAAATATGTTATTGCACAAAGAAAAAAACAACAACACATTTTCACCTTTGTCTTTTTTATCAAAATGTGGCCTCCCAGAAGTATTGTAATCGGGGGGGGGGGGGGGGGGGGGGGGGGGGGGGGGGGGGGGGGGGGGGGGGGGGGGGGGGGGGGGGGATATACTATTTATGTTGAGTTTCATTCCATTTTAGTTGAATAAGTTAAATAAAAGGCAGCTGAAACAACATTTTACAATTTGAAAGTTGCTACAGTACTATCTTACAATGTGTGCTCACCACATAACTGGTTCAGATAATGAAGCCCAGTTAATAAATTGTGTTGTTTAATTTATATGTAATGACAGCACTTACAATAAATAGCCTGATGCATATCTCCTTGAACTCCAACTACCGAGGAACCTGAAACTGATGCTTCCCTCATATCAATAGTCTGTTTGTCTCCAACAGTTTTGTCTGAAGAAAACAGAGTCAATTAAATTTATTTGATTGTTTTATTTTATGTGTTGGCTTCATGTATATATAGTTTGTTGCAAAAAGTTTAGGGTTAGGCAAAAACCACACATATAAGAATAAAAGCAGCAGAAATATGTATTAGCAAGAAAGGCGGCTTTTCTATATATTTCCATTTTATATATTCTATGTCGGGGGGGGGGGGGGGGGGGGGGGGGGGGGGGGGGGGGGGGGGGGGGGGGGGGGGGGGGGGGGGGGGGGGGGGGGGGGGGGGGACACACTTTTGTGCGAATTTACGGTAAACAAACATCCTGGTTATTTTTAGCAGGAAAAACTTTCAGAAAGCAGTAACCCAACTTTGAATGTTTTGTCCACATTCTTTTTGCACCATTAGTGTCAAATCATTATAAAAACAGTAAAAAAGAATGGGAAAATACTTTTAATTTAGTCATGTCTGCCGTCTTTTGGAAAAACCTAGTAAGGGACATATTTTTCAAAATGCGTTTTTAAATGGAATGGTTACTTAATGTTGGCTAGTTTTCTGTGTTAAAATTTGGAATTTGAAAGATATCTAGTTGTCGATATATTTACGGTTAAAAAAACCTAGTAAGTGAAACACAACGCTAAAAGTATTTGGCAAAACCTAGTATTGCTGTTTGACCAATCATGACGGTCGAGTTCGTCACGTGACAACTTTTTTCTGACAGCTGCTTGTTGTCGCCTTGTTTACTTATCTATTGGCATTGTGATTTAGTTTTGTTTGCTATTAAGTAAATACTGGTATTTTAAGTTTGTTTAGCTGTAACTATACCATCCAGTTTCAGTGTTTGTTTAATATGGCTACCACAAGAGGAAACTAATCTTGGCCCTTAAATAAAACAAAGAATGAAGCTCCAGTTTCCAAAGAAGTTTAGGTTAAGAAACTTGCTTGCCAGGTTACACTTCTGAAGACATTAAGGTAGAAAATTAAGTTGAAATTAGAACAAAAAATAACACAGAGATTTGGCTCAGAATCAGACTAAGAAACAGGTTATTGTGCTGAAATTGGGGGGGGGGCCTAGTAAGTGAAACACAACGCTAAAAGTATTTGGCAATACCTAGTATTGCTGTTTGATCAATCATGACGATCGAGTTCATCACATGACAACTTTTTTTTGACAGCTGCGTGTTGTCGCCTTGTTTACTTATCTATTGGCATTGTGATTTAGTTTTGTTTGCTATTAAGTAAATACCGGTATTTTAAGTTTGTTTAGCTGTAACTATACTATCCAGTTTCAGTGTTTGTTTAATATGGCTACCACAAGAGGAAAACTAATCTTGGCCCTTAAAAAAAACAAAGAATGAAGCTCCAGTTTCCAGTAAGTTTGGATTAATAAACTTGCTTGCCAGGTTACNAAAAAAATCCATCTATTGTTCTGAGCCTAGACTTTTCCAAATTTTATTTTAGTTTGTTTTGCATTTCTTATCCGGTAAAACCTAGTATATCGTTTTTCATGGATAATAAACAAACTAACAATATGTCGTGAACCGTAAGGTATGGCAAAAATTTTTTACTGTAACATGTTTGTGAAAAACACCAAACAGGTAGACAAAAAAAATATTTTTGGATGCTAACCAACATCAAACGCGTTTTGTGCTTTTTCTCGAAAACTTGAAAATTGCAGTTACTTGGTTTTACCAAATGACGGCAGATGTGCTTTAACCTTAATATTGTCATTCAGGGTCAGTTTTTAAACACAATTTTCCAAAACTGAAAACACGCATGATAACTTAATTAAACAACATAGCATTGCTGCACAAAAACGACAGTCTTGTAAAACGTCTGTCCAGGCGTCAAGCTGAGCACTCCTGCTCTGCGTAAACCAGTGACTTACTCCCTTGAGAGTTGAGACTTCTATTTGACTGACAGTGTACACATTTTTATGGGCTGTAAGGTAACTATTTGGCCGATTAAGGCAAAATTTTAAATACTGAACAAATAACCTACTGCAAACAATTCTTTAAAATTTCAGCACATTAGGGCTTGTATTTCTGGCCTAAAACAAAAACTGATTATTTTGGGGTTTAGGAGGTGAAAATGGGTGAATGCAATAAAACTTAAAAAAATCTTGAGAATACCTTACATTGCACCAACCAACAAAGCTTGAAACTTTCACATTATGTACTTTGGTACTGCCGTTTAAAAAAATTTATTTATCATTGTACTGTAATATATTTTCTTATTGTTCAGCAAAATACTGTTTATCAAGTTTAATTCACGTCTTAGATATGAAACTTATGCTAAAATAAAAATGCACTTGCTAACCTTTAGCATCTTTTTTGCTTTACCTGATATCATTTGCATTAAATGGCCAAGAACAAAAAACAATAAATTATTTGCACAAAACACTTGACACCTCGACATAAGAGATATTTTGTTGTTTATTGCAATAAAGATACTCTTTTCATATTTACCCCTGTTCGATTACCAAACAACCTATTTTTTGGAGAAAAAACACAGCGTTTGTATGGACTTTGTGGTAAAACGTTTGTGTATGTGTGGAGACTTTGTTTCATATGACACAGAGCTGGCTTGTTAACCAGTCAATCATCTCCTTTTGTACATGTTGCGCAAGAACTGGCGGAGGACACTGTCTGGCTTTGCCCCATAGACAAATATTACCGAATTTTAAGGACCATAAAGCGCACCCGATTATACGGCGCACTGTCAATAAATNGTGTGGAAATAATATCGACATGATATTATAATGCAAGCCGCACAAACAGGAGGGTAGAAAAACGAGTAACTACGGTACATGAAAAAAACTGCATGGCCCTCGCTTGATGTCCGAAATTGGTTATATTGCCCTCCGACGTAAAAGGTTGCACAACCCTGGTATAAAGCATGGTTACCAGTATGGTTTCCATACAATAGTATCAGTCCTGGTTTTGAGTGATAAGCAATAAAGCACTACTTGATCCATACTTTAGATCAGGGGTGGGGAACCTACTTTATATCGCAGGCCGCATGAATTGCACAACATTTTCGGGCGGGCCAAATGTTTTTTTATTTTCAAAATCCATGTAAAATACCCGAAGCACACAAGTGGTTTTATATTTCATTGCTCCAGATTTGATTTTT
>QLIY01000781.1:8508-78042 GCA_003260075.1 Phallusia mammillata | reverse complement strand
TTTCACGGGGTTCGAACCCAGGACTATCCCGGGGACGAATCCCGATCAGGGTTTTTTATGTCTGTATATGGGTCAGGCGCGCCAGACCATTCGGCCAAGTATCGATAAGTGTTGTTTTGACTTGTTGGCCTGGTTGCGGCAAACAGAGTAAACTGTACAGCTGCTTTTTAATACAACCCCCCCCCCCACAAAAGCGGTGCAAAGAAGCGATTGTAAACCACATAAGTATACTATCAGTTTACAATCGCGCTTTTTGGTGATGTTATTGCATGTTGGTACGAGTCTATACAAGTGTCCGTTAGTGTTGAAGGTTTCTCTTCTAATTACCGAATCCCCCCCCCCCCCCCCCCCCCCCCCCTTGTTTATATCTGCAAATCCCGGGTCGTATGTGTTAAGTTTGTTGTATGTCTGTCGCTTGTTCCTGAAGCTAAATCCTTTTAACGTGCTTCTAAAGCCATGTGGTGGACAGACATGGGGTCAAATACAGGCGTCCTGTATTCAAATACTTTACGAATACTTGCATGACTGCATTCGAATTCACGAATACTTAGGTAATTTTAAAAAGGTAATTTTGAGTGACAGCAATTCAAATCGTATTTGAATAAAACGTGTCGAGTATCAGTATTCATGAATAGTTGACCAAAAAACAACAATGTGTAATTCGAATACTATTCGAATAAACCCCAAGCGTGTATTCGTATTCATGAATGCTTCGTCCTTTGTGAGATGTAGCAATTCGAATTGTATTCGAATTAGTAGTTCTAGTTATTTGTATTCACGAATTGTTCAGTTGTTGTGAGAAGCAAACAATTCGAATAGCATTCGAATGCACCAATTCGGATATTTGTAGTTGCGGAAAATAAAAGAAAAAGGCGCCCCGAAACTTAAAAGGTATTCGATCAAAAGGTAACATGGGTTTATGAATTGCAAATTTATTGGTAAAAATGTAAACCAACGAGCTTTTTGTTGCCACATTAGCTTGACTGATTTAAGTCTCCGTTATATAAATTTCACCAAATTTACATGAGATGTTTGCTTCATGAACACGCTACACCTGTCATGTGCTGAGAACAACCCAATGTTGCAAGCTTTGTAACACAATTCCATTTATGTAACGTCACAATTAAACTTCTATGTGTCATTGTTTCGTAACATAAACAAAAACTTGTCAAATCAGGTCACATTCACTGCCAATTTGAATTGTATTCGAATCTATTTGGCAAAAATATGTAGCAAAATATTCTCGACTGCTTCTAGTCTGGAGGTAATCGACAATTCGAATTGTATTCGTAAAAATGTAGTCATGAATTCGTATTTACGTATCTTACATTGCCAAAGACTGACAACAATTCGAATTGTATTCGTAAAAATGTAGTCATGTATTCGATTTTGCGAATTGTTACGTAGCCACAGGCTGACAACAATTCGAATTGTATTCGTACAAATGTAGTCATGTATTCGATTTTACGAATTGTTACCTTGTCAAAGGCCGACAACAATTTGAATTGTATTCGTAAAAAATATCGTGTATTCGAATTTGCAAATTCTTGGGTTGGCAAAAACCTACAACAATTCGAATTGTATTCGAATAAATTTACTCAAGCTTTTGTATTCATGAATTGTTGGTTCAAAAGATAACATCAACTATTCGAATTGTATTCATGCACCATCGAAAGAAAGCCAAAATCATTCGAATACAGCACGAAGGTGGCAAAACCTGTATTCGAATGCATTCGAATACGAATACGAATTGCCCCATGTCTGGTGGTGGACACGACGAACCTTGACACAATCCTTCGCTGGTTTGCAACAAACAAAACACGACCATAATCATGAAAATTTGTCGCAGCATTTCGATGTCGGCTAACCTTACTTTCCAAAATTAAAGTTTACCAGTTCTGCTTTGAGAATAAACTAAAAATTGTGATGCTTAAACACGTATACCTTAAATATTGCTGCTCATCTGTTGGCTGTTTTGCAGTATTAACACTCATTATGAGGTTTTCTGTTACACGCCACTGGGCATGAACCTTTTCTTGGCTTAAGTTTTGGAGAATTTGTTTTTTTTGTTCTGGTTGTAAATATTGAAACTCTTTAATATTAAACTTTAACAGTTTGTATAAACCGGTGAATTAAAGAGTTCATTTTGCTTTGTGAAACCTTTATTTCAACCTAGGCCCCACATCTGTTACACATAATATATTAAAATTCTTCAATATTAAACTTCAACAGTTTGTATAAACCGGTGAATTAAAGAGTTCATTTTGCTTTGTGAGGGGGGGGGGGGGGGGGGGGGGGGGGGGGGGGGGGGGGGGGGGGGGGGGGGGGGGGGGGGGGGGGGGGGGGGGGGGGGGGGGGGCACACAAGATATAGATTTCCTTACATTTAACATCTTTATTGCACTATACCAAAACAAATATGTTCAACACAAAATGTTGTGGTAATTGTTGTCGGTATAAGGTTACAAAATGTTTTTTTTATGTCTAAAGTTTCTTCTTTGAACTGGTAAAAAATGGGATAGCACACTTGTTGCGCCATTGAGGCTGTAAACCGAATTGGCGCGTGGCGAGACAGGCGTTACGGGTCACTGCACATGTACAAACCTTCTCTTTCTGTGAAGACTGAATAGCACTGGAAGTTTTGTGCTTTGTGGCCTATAAACGTGCAACAGACCACCGTGGTGTGTTAAGTCGTGTACGTGGGTGGAAACATAAGGTTTAACTGTGCAAAAGCAGTAATACTTAAACTTGTTTAGCGGGGGGGGGGGTTCTGTGAAGAGTGAATAGCACTCGAAGTTTTGTACTTTGTGACCTATAAACGTGCAACAGACCACCGTGGTGTGTAAAGTCGTGTACGTGGGTGGATACATAAGGTTTAACTGTGCAAAAGCAGTAATACTTAAACTTGTTTAGCAGTGTAATCGCGGCACTTAGGCAAAATTAATGTGGACTTTATACTTAGGACTTCGAACTGTAGACATAATAGCCTCGAAAACCGCAAACTGAATGACTAACTGGTAAAGCTTTAAGTTAAGAATGAAGAGTAGATGCAGCAGGTTGCTCAAACAGTTGGTTGCTTTGTTTAAAAAGTACAGCATTGAACAGCACTGGTGCTCATGCTATAGTGTCATAATGGAATGGGTTTACCTAGTTTTGCTGTCAGTTTTAATGTGATGTGTGTCATCAAGACAAGGTTACATATTAAAAAAAGCATGTTTGAAGCCTTTAACACTAGCGATTAGTCCACAATATTGTATGGTATGATGCGCATGAAAGCAAGCAGGTACATGGATTTTGTATTAGCAGGCCCCTAATTAATACCATGTAGAAATATGTGCACAGGGTCAAGTCCCCATGCCATCAGTTGTTGCCAGTTGCTAGATGGATATTGTGATTTGTGAATGCATTTTTAAAAATATAAGCAATGAACTTTGGGTATATGTCAAAAATGACATTGACAGTTTTTAACACTTTTCTGTTGCAAAGGTAGAAATAGAGATTTGGTTATGTGGTTATATTACATTTACAAAACGCACCGTCTATTGAAATACATCAGATGGTCATTGACCTTTGCATATCGGAAGCCATGTTCCACTAAACTGTCACAGTGCGAAATTGTCATGTCAAAACACGCTCTCACGAAAGATTATCAATGCCACCATCGTGCATTGCAGCGCCTGCGGCGAGTTTTAACACTGCAGCTGAACAGTTGCGTGCTGTTTTTTTCTGGTCTCACGGCATAGTATGGTGAATGACGACGGTTTTGCCCTGTCAGAATGCTTGTCGGTTTTGATTGAGACCTAGTTCTACAAAGACTAGTGTTATGTCTTTTGCAGTGCAACTTTTGACTTTGGTTTTAGTAAAACTAATATGATAGCCTTGTGAGTCGTTATAAATAGCCAGTAAGATTACAAGGGAAAGGATATAAGTATAATTTAACAGTGTGTAATTGTACAATGTAGCGGATACAGTTGCTGTGTCTTGAAAGTCTTCACCGGGGGGGGGGCTAAATAGCCAGTAAGATTACATGGGAACGGATATAAGTATAATTTAACAGTGTGTTATTGTACAATGTAGCGGATACAGTTGCTGTGTCTTGAAAGTCTTCACCGTGTTTGCTTAAGACAGCGGAAACGAGTTTCATTGATCCCTTAGCAAACAATAGCTTAAGGTGGAGCCGAAATGCATTGTAGTTTCCTCAGCTAAGTCGAGAATAAAGGCCCACTGTGCCCATGACCTTCGCTGACAGGGTGCTTGTTATCACAGACGACCTCTGTGACGCATTTAGGTTCGATTTTGTCTTTTTACTGGCGAAATCCGGTGTTGTTGTTAGTCATTGTTAAGCCAGACGTGTTTTTCAGTTCATTTGTTTTCGAAAGCCAGGCGACGCAAACGTTTTGCGTATTTTTATGCCTGCAACAAAGGGTAATGTTTACTACGCGTAGGCAGTGATGAAAGTACTGTAGTTGGGTTCAATTTATTTCTCTCGGAAAAACAATCGTCGCAACACAATTGCACTAAAACATTCACATTGCCGGAAATAGCTGCGCAACGTTGAGACTTTATAGTTAGTGGATAGATTGTGCGTGCTGCAGCTACCCCGTTGGTGCAAAGTTAAAGTTGCTATGCAAGTAATAGTATTAGGGGAAAAGACCAGAGTGAAACTGGCCAACAACGCTATTGCGCTAAAAGATACGATACTGAAATTTTGACACAAAAGCAAGGTTAGAAGAGGTATTGTTGTCGTTCATAGTCAAACCTGGAAAAGTTGGTCGTTTGTTTAAATCAGTGTTTCTCAATCTTATTCGGACCGCGTACCACCTGACGACTATTTCTATCGCTGCGTACCATCTATCATAAACCGTGTTTACATGGGTAGACCAATAAATAGGCCAATTTTCTTCCTGACTAGCATATTTAGCAATTTCAAAAGACTGTACAAGACACGAGTTTCGCCCAAACCAGTGCTGATCAGTTGGGTCAGTTGAGTTGCAATTTTAGATTGGACTAATTTAGGTATCGCAGAAAGCTACTCGCGTACCACCTGAAAGGTTCCGGCGTACCACTAGTGGTACGCGTACCACAGTTTGAGAACCACTGGTTTAAATGATACCACTGCTAATTTCAAAATATCGAACTGTTGTAAGAATAAGAAATGGTTGCCCGGTTTTAAGTTCTACTATGTCTCCCCGCGACGCAACATACAAACACGATGAAGTGTGGTAAAACTTCATTTATAATTTATTGTATATTATACCTTTAGGGGTCTATGACGAATATAAGGAAACACGTCGATATGGGACCTCCTGTCAATGCGGTTGTTCACGTGAACAAGACGCACAGTAAAAAATATTGATTGATTTTGCTTGCGTCATGTCATGCCGGATTTGTTTGGGGGGGGGGCGAAACACGTCGATATGGGACCTCCTGTCAATGCGGTTGTTTACGTGAACAAGACGCACAGTGAAAAATATTGATTGATTTTGCTTGCGTCATGTCATGCCGGATTTGTTTTGATGGCTTTGTAGCTGATTTTAGCGCCTAGTCTTAAACCTCGCCCAAAGGTGATTAAACCTTTTTTTCATTTTTGAATTGAAAACTAAACGTAGACACCTTTTTCGTGTATGCGTTTGTGTGGTATTAATACTTTTTGGTGTTAAAAATTTGGTGTTATTGTGTTCATCTTTGCTTAGTATATCTTTTACACTGGTCTGTACTAGCCAAAGAAAATGTAATTTGCAAATTTTCTAAATATATTTTAATAAAGTCCGATGCAAAATTGCTACGTGTATTTTAACGATGTCCTGTCCAAAAATTAAACTCTTGATATTGTTAAGCTGTTAGTTTTTATACATACGGTTTTCAACGAGTGATTAATGCAGCGACCTGCGATACCTTTGCAATAAAACAATCGATCAAGCGCATTTGGTCTTTGAAGTGCGGTTGATCGCAGGTTCTTTATAGTTTCCGAACCCTGCATTCGATGGCCGGTTTATCCGCTTGTTCGGGGGGGGGGGGGGGGGGGGGGGGGGGGGGGGGGGGGGGGGGGGGGGGGGGGGGGGGGGGGGGGGGGGGGGTTGCAATGTGTCGCTTGTGTACCCAGGAATTGCCTTTGTTTTTTCCGCCAAAGGCAAAGACCTGCCTGCCTTGTATAACGCGTGTTTATAATGGATACTGCCGTTATTTCACAACATAACACGCGATATAATTTGGATCCGTGGTTTCGCTTTTATTTTATTTTGTACAGTTTTTTCGAGTTTTGTTTAGAAAGTACATGGTTGTCTTGGTTTGTGGCAATCGTTTTGATTACGTTTTGGACGTGATTTCAGCTTATACGTTCGATTCGAACCATATGGACCTTTTACGTATTAACTGACTTCGCTTACAGATGTTTTTAACTTTTTTCTCAGTTCAAGACGCACAAGGTTTAGAAGAATACATTTATCTTAAGTTTTATTAGCATACCAACTTTGCACACCAAAAAACGTTTGCATATCTATATTAAACCACAGTTGAGAACCTCTGTTTAAATTTTAGCCTGATGAACTTTAAATATGTTGGAGCAATATTAGTCCAAGCATATATCATGCGAAACTATGCAAAGTAATATTAGTTATATATTCTTTTTATAAAACTTGTGTACACTTTTTATTGACACACACTGCGAAACTATATATAACACGCCATTTCCGAAACTTATAGTGTAAGCCATGCTGGGTTACCTTTAACCGAAAAGTCAAGTCACCTAAAATAACTAATTGGTCATTAGAAAGCTTGCCTTTTAAGGTTACCCATAGTATACGGTCAACTTCCTGATCAACGAAGATACCTAGGTCATTTTTGTCACATAGAATAATTCATCCCTGGTCGCTTTGCGTCACGGCATTGTGCGTATATGCGTGGTGATAATGCTTTGTTTTCCCAGTAATGCATTATTTATTGTGCTTTATAAAAAGCAGTTAGTGCTTTTTTCGAGCCCTGTGTATATAAAGGCTCATGTTGACTAGGCATGCTATGGTATACACAAGTAATGCACAAGGTGTTGCAGTCTTTTTGTGTACAAATGTACTGATCTAGCCACGTTTATTGAATGTTTTCGTTGTTTAGTTTATGTTTTTGACTATTGGTTGTCAGTAAGCTTCGTTTGGTAACTGTATTTTGACAGTTTTGTTTGTATTTAAGGTGAAGCAGTACTGAAACGTACAATGTGGCTGTTTTTGGACTCGTACTAAAATCGTTTTTAATTCGACTTTATAGGGTTACTGAATTTGTGAAATAAATCTACCATTTACATACACACTGGTGCAAGCGTCCTGTTAATCTTACATACATAACTTTATTTCAAACTAGCAATAGTATCGCTATTACTTTATGGAGAAGATTCATTAGCACATCAGCAATTTCATGCGTATTTCTTGTGATGGGTTTCGTTAACGCTGACTAATCTAAGTTTTGTTTTTAAGCATTCAGCCATGCTGACTTGACTAATAAACAATTTGTGCAATTTGATCTTTCTTTACATTCCTGTTTGTTATACTACGACCAACATTGTATTGCTGCTTTGGACATCGTTTTAAAGACTGTCGTCTCAATCTTTTCGCATTTATTACGGTAAGTTCTAGTTTTTATACACCTTTAATATTCGGTTCAGTTTTGTATTGAGCTTGTATGTCCACTATTGTAACAATATACTTTATGTTCGGGGGTCAACTGTTCAACAAGCTAAGACTTAGTATTAATTTCTTGTCCAATTTAAAACACAAACAAAAATATTCTTACTAAAACTTAAGTTTCCCTAAAACCACCGAAAAGTTGATTATTAACAGTCACTTCACGGTTCAAATAGTGTGCCAATTGTGCATTGTATCGCCGCCCAAAAGCAACGACAATCGCTTTTATGACCTCACAAATCAACGTCCCATGGGGGGGGGGGAGAAAATGTTTTCCTGAAAAGATTTCCAATAAAGTCCGATGCAAAATTGTTACGTGTATATTAACGATGTCCCATCCAAAAATCCAACTCTTGATATTGCATAGTTGCTAGTTTTTGTACATACAGTTTTCAACGAGTGATTAATGTAGCGACCAGTGATACCTTTGCAATAAAACAATCGATCAAGCGCATTGCGTCTTTGATGAGCGGTTGATCGCAGGTTCTTTGTAGTTCCCAACCCGGCATTCGATGGCCGGTTTATCCGCTTGATCGCCGTTCGCAATTGCTTGCAATGTGTCGCTTGTGTATCCAGGAATTGCCTTTGTTTTTCCCGCCAAAGGCAAAGACCTGCCTGCCTAGTATAAAGCGTGTTTATAATGGATACTGCGGTTATTTCACAACGTAACACACGATGTAATTTGGATCCGTTGTTTCGCTTTTATTTTATTTTGTACAGTTTTTTGTTTAGAAAGTACATGCTGGTTGTCTTAGTTTGTGGCAATCGTTTTGAGTACGTTTTAGACGTGGTTTAAGACATATACGTTTGAATCAAACCATATAGGCCTTTTTCGTAATAACTGACTTCGCATATGTTTGCATACCTATATTAATTAAACCACAGTTGCGAACCTCTGTTTAAAAGTATACCCCTTTGGCATTTTAGTCTCATGAAACTTTAAATAGAGAAATATTAGTCCAAGCATATATCATGCAAAACTATGCAAAGTAATATTAGTTATATTTTCTTTAAAAAAAACTTGTGTACACTTTTTATTGACACACGCTGCGAAACTATATATAACACGCCATTTCCGAAACTCATAGAGTAAGCAATGGGTTACCTTCAACCGAAAAGTCAGGTCACCTAAAATAACTAATTGGTCATTAGAAAGCCTGCCTTTTAAGGTTACCCATAGTATACGGTCAACTTCCTGATCAACGAAGATACCTAGGTCATTTTTGTCACATAGAATAATCCATCCTCGGTCGCTTTGCGTCACAGCATAGTGCGTGCAGGCATGGCGATGATGCTTTGTTTTCCCAGTAATGCATTATTTATTGTGCTGTCCGGTGCGTTATACTTCTACTATCAAGTGGTTAGTGCTTTTTTCGAGCCCTGTGTATATAAAGGCTCATGTGGGCCAGGCATGCTTTGGTATTTGCAAGTAATGCGCAAGGTGTTGCATTCGTTTTGTGTACAAAAGTACTGATCTAGCCACCTTTATTGAATGTTTTCATTTTTTAGTTTATGTTTTCGACTATTGGTTTTCAGTAAGCTTCGTTTTGTAAGTGTAATTTTGACAGTTTTGCTTGAATTTAAGGTGAAACAGTACTGAAACGTTTAAAGTGGCTTGTTTGAGGGGGGGGGGGGGGGGGGGGGGGGGGGGGGGGGGGGGGGGGGTTTTTTAGTGCGACTTCTTAGGGTTACTGAATTTGTAAAATAAATCTACCATTTACATACACAGAGGTACAAACGTTCTGTTATTCTCACATCCATAACTTTATTTCAAACTAACAATAGTAAAGCTATTACTTTGTGGAGAAGACCCTTTCGAACATCAGCAATTTCATGCATATTTCCTGTGGTTGTTTCGTTAACGCTGACTCATCTATATTTTGTTTTTCAGCTATCAGCCATGCTGACTTGACTAATTGAGCATTGTTAAACTTTCTGTGCAATTTGATTTTTCTTTACATTCCTGATTATTATATCACGACCAACATTGTATTGCTGCTTTGGACATCGTTTTAAAGACTGTCATCTACATCTTTTCGCATTTATTACGGTAAGTTCCATAGTTCTTATGCGCCGTTAATAATAGGTATATAGTTTTGCATAGAGTTTAGTTAAGTTGTAAAAAGTCAGCACCACATACACAAAATTTTAAAGTCGTAAATAGCTGCGCAACATTGAAACAGAACGCATGAAAGTCGGGAGTGTATTATACAGTTTCTATTTCCACTATTGTAACAATGTTTGTTCTACATTAGGACTAACAAGTTCAACAAGTCAGAGACTCAATTAAAGTTTCTTGTCTAATTCAACGCATAAACCATAAAATGCTTACTTGAACTTAAGTTTCCCTAAAACCCCTAAAAAGTTGATTATTAACAGTCACTTCACGGTTCAAATAGTGTACCAATTGTGCATTGTATTGCCGCCAAAAAGCAACGACAATCGCTTTTATGACCTCACAAATCAACGTCCCATGGCAAACACCTGCTACTATAGCATAGTGTAGAGTAGACGTGCATGCTTTGCTGACTGGGGTCCGATCTCAAAGTGTTCTGATATTGTCTCGCCGACCAATCGTGCCCGTTCCCGCCTATTTTCAAAATTAAACAACGCTCGGAGGTGATATGGGTTTACAGTTTCGCTATAACACCATAGTGATTATTGGCAGCCCTACATCGATCAAGCCTTGCTAAATGGGGTTCAGCAAGGGACATGGTTAGGGTATTATTCGACATGCTCTTACTTGGTGCTATGTATTAACCAATAAGTATCGAAATTATTAGTTATTACCGGATTATTCTTATAAGACACAGTGTACTAAATTAATGTTGGTGCTACGAACTTTAGGCAAGTCTAGCCCCTTCCAAAATAATGTATTCAGCATATTAAGCAATGGTGGCAAATATGTTACATCAAGCGTTAAACGCATCTGGGGGGGGGGGAACCACTGGTGTAGACTGTAGAGTAGACAGTGCATGCTTTGCTGACTGGGGTCGATTTCAAGGTGTTATGATATTGTCTCGCCGACCAATCGCGCCCGTTCCCGCCTATTTTGAAAATTAAACAACGCTCGGAGGTGATATAGGTTCACAATTTCGCTATAACACCATGGTGATTATTGGCAGCCCTACATCGATCAAGCCTTGCTAAATGGGGTTCGGGGGGGGGGAAGACACAATGTACTAAATTAATGTTGGTGCTACGAACTTTAGGCAAGTCTTACCCCTTCCAAAATAATGTATTCAGCACTATTTAAATTGCATAAAGTTACCCCTTATTAAGCAATGGTGGCAAATATGTTACATCAAGCGTTAAACGCATCTGTTTTTGTAATGTTTGCGAGTTAAAAAAGTGCACTTTGTATACTAGCTAAGAATATCTGAGCTTTCCTTCAACGAATAACTAGGCCCAACGCATAAAGATAGCGAAATACAAAGGTAAAATACGCATACAGGGTGCTAAGCTAAGCTAAGCTATACGCGTGTGCAGTTCAGGCGGCGAATAATATTTTTACTATGCTGGTCTGGGAAGTGCTCATGGCTTAAGCTTTGTGGTAGTAATAGGGCGTCTTATTATGAGGAAGTCTTTGAATCTGAGGAGGCGATATAGAGGTGCGAAATCTTCAGCCTTGTACCCCGCCGCACTTTTGATCATGTACTATCGGCTGTTGAAGTCTGCCTTTTTCTTTGCGACCTTCCGAAATAAGAGCCGCTTTAAAAAAAACAGCGTGAGGTACAGACAGGCACTCTGTCGCGCAGCGTGAAGGCCTTGTGTCAGCAGGTTGATCACAGACTGGAGGCTCGAACGAAATGAAAAAAGGGAGCAATTATCCGCGCACTGTACGACGCGTTCCAAAAGCAACTCATTGTTTGGCTCATTGACGAGCGGGAGGCATCTATTCAGCCAATGTTTTTCAGTTTTCACCTATAGTCTTACATGTGAAAGGAGGGGTTTTAATCAAGGGAAAGGGACGCAATACTTGGTACCGTATCAGTCAGACTAACAGGTTTAGCGAATAGTTACCAGGAAACTTAACTACTGACAGCAGTGTATGAATTCTGTCTGCTTAAAGGTCCTTGTCCGTTCGTTCGTTGATTTACACAGGGTAAACAAACGGGCAGTGCTAATAATTGTTTGCTTTTGGAAGGCGCCTACGCTATAAGCCTTCCCAGTCACTGTTGTTCTATGACACATCTGCTATGATGTGGCAGAGTTTAAGCGGTACTACTTTTGAATCATACGTTAGCTTAGCGGTTACACACTTTTTAGCTGTATTTTTGTGTTATACGTTCAATTTTCTAGCATAACTAGTATACCCAATGACAGAGTTTCGTTGACCAGTCAATATATTGTTGCTTGTTTTCAGTGCTATAGTATTCGTTTTGCCGCTGGCACCAGCAAAAAAGTAAAGGCTGGATTATGAAGGCGCTCTGTTGTTTATTCGGATTATCCACTCTGCTGTTATTACTACTGCTTACTGACCATGCAACTTGCAACGACCGACCCTTCGTCGACGTTCCCATATCAAGTAAGTTACATTTTGTACATTGTACAAGTGTATAGGCCTATGTTTATATGACCGCCAACGCTTTGTGAGCACAAAAACGGGAACAAAATGCATTATTGTGGCATTGAAATTAATTGTTATAACGTATCTTTTTGGTTAACACTTTAGAGTTTGTGCTAGGAGTTGTATATGTGTTTTCAAAGTGTGTACAAAAGAGCATGAATATCAGGCGAAATAGGGAGTTAAGCTTCACTTCAAAACTTAAAATTGTAAACAAATCCAATCAGTACAGCTGTACTAAACATAGCAGCAAGCAGCTAATCTTTTGTGCATTCTAATATACTTCTTTTTAGACTATTTTAACACAAGCGCAATGCATATGTAAGTTTCTTTGTTAACAAAAAGTGATGACGGTTGATTACACATCCCCGGTCAAATCCACACCCACTCAATGTTTACCATTGGCGGTGAACTTAATAACAGTCTGCGAGTACAACTCATTTCAATGATGATAGCCTTAAGGCGCTTAACACGCCATTCAATACTACTCATTATCACACGTAGGGAAAACCAATTTCGGCAGAGTCTAATCCAATAAAGCAAGACACCTTCTGGGGCTTTTTCCCACCAGTTAGTTTCATCAGCCTATCCCCATGTGGCCCCGTTCATTGCACGCAGATTTTCCTTGTCAGTATTATAATTGTTGTGTAGTGGGATTCCCTGTGGACGTGCTATGCCTCGTGGGAGCGGTAGCTGTCATTTGTTTCTCTGTTTGTTAGCGGATTTCCGGGCTCTCGTCAAAACGTGTGGGAACTGCTTTTTTGATCACGAACTAACATGGTGTTAAATTGAATGGCTTGTTTTTAGTGATTACAATGTATTGCGGTTTTTGTACTGCTAAGGAAATTCACCGATTTCTGTTACAAACCCCACCAAAACAGCAAATCATCCGATTTTTGTACATATACCCGTAAAAAGTGTGTGAAAACAAATTTTAGCGCCAATATGCTAGGCACAACGAGTCCCATTTTACAAATGTGGTTAATAATCGTTGGTTGTCGCATACATAAGCCTCAGTCCCTAGCGAATCTTTGCACCAACTAACAATAGAAATGTCCCCATAAGCGATCATTAAACGAACAATTGCGAACGATTATCCATTTCCTGTGTGTGTTTTTTAATTCAACGCGCTTGTTTTGTTATTTTCAAATGAGCCCCCGCCCTGAACACTAATCGCTATTGTGAAAAATAATACGTCCATCGCCCTTTTTGCGGCATTTACACGAAAGCAGTTGCTTTTCTAAACCCCATGGCCAGGCACAAACCTTACGTATATTGTGTGACAAAAACAACCCTGACCTTAATTGGCGTTGAATATTGTGATAAAGTCACTGTTATTTTATAAGGTTGTCATAATAGGCATATTTGCAACAACACAATATAAGAGAACAAACAGGAAAACGGAAATGGTGTAATATCACAGGCCAATGCATCGTGACGTATTGAGTCACGTGTTTTTGCACAAACAATTATGAGGTAACGGTTTGTCAGTAAAGTAGAGGCGTTAGTAATGTTTTGTCGGATGAACATTAGGCGAAACCTGGTGACTTTTCTTGACAATTTGAATCCTTACTAGATTCATGACATGTTTTTTTATCCCGGTTATTATATCATGAACAACTTTTGATATTACGACGGTTTTTGGTCACTTTTGTCCCAAAGTACACTGCAAAAGTTTCTTGAAATTTTCATACATGATAGTTATATAGAGCCAAGAAGTCCTCCTAAAATTCGCAATGTGTTTTTCCATTTCAAAAAAGGCAAAAATGGCGCCTAAAATTGACAAAGAGTAGTAAGTGTAGCACGATCTGCACCTGTTGGTCCGACCGCAACTGACGTCTTAGTGGTATTTTTTCTCATCAACACATCAAGGTACCTTCAGATGCGGTCGTCAGTGGTCAGACCAACGAATCATTGAGATCGATTTTATAGCTGAACATATGTCTTTCGGTGAGAAGATTGCCTCTGACAGTGTGTTAAATTGACGTATGTGTACTGTAACTAGCAATTGTTCCTCGATTTAAGTCATCCGTGATTATTTCGTTAAACCCCAGGAGCTCAATGTATTAATTTTTGATTTCTATTAGTTTCTGAATGGCTTACCAAGTTTTTAATAAATTTATAAACCTCTATTTGTACTATACAGTGCAAAATATACCATACAAAGTATGCAACAATAGTTTTGTCGGTTTAAAAAATGTTTTGTGGTCCGAGTTAGGAAATTCTAGTGTGACAAAAGATGTAACCTATGGTTAAACACAGACAAGTAGGGTAATTTGCACCCCATAATTTTCGGGGGGGGGGTATACAAAGTATGCAACAATAGTTTTGTCGGTTTAAGAAATGTTTTGTGGTTCGAGTTAGGAAATTCTAGTATGACAAAATATGTAACCTATGGTTAAACACAGACAAGTAGGGTAATTTGCACCCCCTAATTTTCCAAAACCTCGACAAAACACCGATTCAAACCGATTTCCAACTCCACCGATGCGTAACGACCATACCACAGTGCCCATTGGACCGTTAACAGACATCCTACTGAAAAAAAATCGATTTTGTTTTTGTCAGTTGCTATTGTCACGAATAAAATTTTGACTCGGAAAAACGTCACAAACGGTTATTTACGTGAGATGACTGTGCGCTGATCCGGTGAAACTGATTCTCTTTCGATTACAAATCTCTCGTTGGTGCTTTTTTGGATGCTCGCTTGGTTGGCAAAGCAAATGTTTTGTTTCCTGTTTCGATAAAATTGCTTTTTAGGTTTTTTTCCAAGCAGTATTTTCACTTTGTCTGTTTACCTAGAAAGCGAATTTTTTTACAAAACGAACAGGTTTTTGCCCTCGTACGTATATACCCCGTGTTAAATAACAGTTTAATAACGCCAAGACCCAAATTGACCTTTTCAAGACGACACGGTACGGTTGATGTGTAACAAATATCAACTACAAGTTCATTACTCAATTTAAAGCCCACTGCCTTTCACAAAGACACAATGTTATATGTTAGGTCGTTTGCTGACTTAAAAGCTCACTGCTTCCAAGTGGTGTGTCGCTTTTAGTTATCAATCTCCGGAGTCATAGGCACGAACAACAAACTTATTGGTGCAGAAAATGATGTGATTGTCTCAAGCGAACGTCCTTCAATTCGCTACGCCGCTCCATCAATCGTTGTGTCGCTGTCATTGCGGTCTCTTGGTGCCATTGTTTGTGTATTGCACAAGATTACTGCACGCAGAGGGCAGAGTACGATTTAAAGACGGTTTAATCTCAATCAATATCATGCTTATGCCCAGAGTTGTCATCGACACGTACCCCAAAATGAGGAAAACCAAAAAAATAAATTTTCATACGAAACGAAACAAACGTTTTTAAACAAGTCTTTACATTTATAAGAGCTATGGCATTGAAGATAGAAGTTTTGTAATGGTTGAAAATACGACAAAATAAGGACCCAAGTAAAAAAGGAAATTTCTTAGGAATAAAGAAAATAAGGACAAATCTTAGAAATGAGGACGGTATGACAACCCTGCTTATACCTCATTATACGTGAAGGCTTTGTTAAAAAAATATCAATAAAAAAAAATAAAAAAAATCTGTGTATGTGGTTAAATAAAACAGCATTGGGGTTGAAAGTTTCTCAAACGTATGGTATAGCTAGCGTGTGCAACTGTTAATGCAACAACAAAAAATGGGAGTGTACGCTTCGTTAAGCTGGCCAACCAAGCCAATTTCGTCGAATTTCCTCCCATAAGTTTTTCAGAAATTTGAACCCAATCTATTGTGCCTCCTTTTTACTTGGAAAAGTCACAAACCATGCAGTCAAAGTTTAGATTTTTCACCCTTCGTCTCGCTTCGTAACAACTATTGATCTCACGGCCGGTTGCATGTTAATAAACCTGTGCTATTAGCAAACCACTCATCACTACCTCCTCCCATCCATGTTTTGTAAACTGTGGAAGAGGTCTTCGGCTCTTGACTGTGGCTAAATTGGTTGCTAGTAGTGGCAATTTTTCCAACGTCCCAACCTATCTAGGCCTATTTTGAACTGGGACGTAAGCCAATCAACATTCCGTTAGGTTTCGGTGTTGCCAATTTGAGCAATTTTACTTTTTTTTGTTAAAATATTCCCAGAATATTTAACGCCAAAAACGTATTTAGCACAAACAATACAACTTTAAGCAAAAATGTAAATTTTTTTTTCAACGAATCATATATGGCCCTTAGAATGATAATTTTTTGCGTACTGCCCCCAAAAGTAAGTTAAATCATAGTTCTCACCCCTTAAATCCGGTCTATTCACCACCAAAAGATTTACAGATAAATTTCGGAAGCATTTTAAATCCGCCTACTACATGCTAAAGACTAACCTATGAGGAACGCTGATTACGTAATACCTACACCCCCGTCCTTGCATGCGATCTTTAGAATCACGTGAATGTTTAAATGCAACTTATCTGTGTGAAACGACCCAAGTCGGTTCAGGGTCTAGTGACTTTAACGTCCCATGTCGCGGTACGGGTTCACGAAACTTTGATGTTTTTCCCTTGTTATTTGGCAATGTCTGAGCAACCTGAAATTTGATTCGTTTGATACCGTCCATATGGGATTTATCAATTTTCCTATTTTATCAACGCTTTTTTAGTCGAAACTTTAATTTTACGCATCAATATGTAGCCACAAATAAAGTTCTAACTGAATGTGTTGCGTTTTGTTGGTAAAAGTAACTCTTACTAGTTTATAAATAGAGCGCATTGGTAATACATGCAGGTGCTAAGACAAACCCACATTTGTTACATTAAAAATTCCTGGAGGTATTGTCACCACAAAAATTCTTGCCACATACCTTGCGTAGTGACCTGTAACCTTCTTGCAACCCGATAGCAAACCTTGTGACGTCACCGCACGTCTAACCGTCACAATGACGTCATCCGTCATCCGACCATTCATCAAGATTTAGGTGATCAGGGTCCAAAAACTCATAAAGACTTCAGAGTGTTGGTTTTAATCTACGTGGTCAGTCGCGGTGTGCTTTATGACTAAGTCAATTCAAATCATGGATTTTGGGGAATGAATTGGCGTTATGTGCGTTTAAGTGGTTCCGATTCAATCGCGGAAGCGTATTGAAGTGGCTATGGGTTGAAATGAGGTCAAAAAAGCTGCTGAATTAATGATTTTCTTTTCTCCTAAGTTCATGTAAGGCTGTTTTCTTACATTTTCATTCCTTGTTACCATGGCAGTTGCCAAAACAGTAGGTTTTCGTAAAAAACCTTAAAACCGATAGACAAGCAAAATCCTTGTTGTCATAATTTTTGTCGGGCATTTTTCTTTAAACTTCCCAGCATTGAGCATCGTGGTGTTAATTATTTTGTTTTTCTGGAACTTTCCAGTTTCAACAAGAAAAAAACACAATGACTAAACATAAATCGACGTACAAGATTAAATGCTGTAAATTAGTGGTTTTCGTGACCATAAATAGATTTCCACCTGTACGGAAGCCATGACTCATCATAACACACTTTCACAGATCACGAGGTTTATGAAATAACACTCTTATGTCATGGCGCTTTCTCCTACAGTTGAAAATTTCTAATTTTGTGCAACTGATTTCTGAAACCTCACTTCGAGCTAAATTTATGTATTCAACGCTCTATTGAATAGCCGTGCGAATTTCCTTTGAAAACCCACTGAAGCGCGACGGCCCCTCGGGGTATTTGTTATAGCGACCCAACCTGTGTTACCATAACAACGGTTTCCTTGCCCTGTGACGTTAATGCGCAATTGCCAAAATACGAACTACCCCAGAAACCGGGGGTCGAAATACAATCCCAACTTAACTAACTAACTATCCAAGAGCAGTACCTATACATTGGGAAAGCCCCGGTGTGCACTTCTCCTAACGTGTAGCTAGCGATAGCTTTGTTTTGTGCGTCATATCGTTTCTGGAGCCTGTACTTTGACGTTGGCGCCAGCGTCTCTATCACTGTGGGCACAAAACAAACTACAGACTTTGTGTTAACGGCTAAGAGGTGTTGTTCGAAGTACTTTGACAAAAGTAATCCATTAACAACAGATGGATTTTAACTATCGACGTGATGTATGTTTTGTGATTTCTGTGTATTGTAAGACACTGACAATAACTGTATTAACAGAGCTTGAACCGAAATAGCTTCTATTGAAAGAATACGTTTTTTCCGGCGTTTTGATATTGTGAAACCAAACATTTCTTACCTTTTAAACCTGGGTTACAACATCAAGGTACTGAATAGC
The DNA here is from genome assembly GCA_003260075.1 of Phallusia mammillata. NCBI lineage: Eukaryota > Metazoa > Chordata > Ascidiacea > Phlebobranchia > Ascidiidae > Phallusia > Phallusia mammillata. The sequence goes on along the minus strand of QLIY01000781.1, from coordinate 59,540 downwards.
TTTAAAAAAATGCATTGAAAGCGTAACACGCCTGTATACAATACGTGTATGTGCTTTATAGGCCTTGTAAATCTTCTTTTCACACGCGTAAGGCTTTTACCAACAACGCCTAACGCTGTAAAGCAAGTAATCTTTGTTTACAAACCGTTATAATGCGTCAAGTGGGTAAACTACATTATCGCCTTCCGTGACAACCGTACACAATTCCGTCGCTGCAGAGAGCTTTAAACCACCTTCACGATTCGACACACTTTTTGTGCTCCAATTCACATGTTGTAAAAAATACAGGACAAGTACTACCAGTTTTTGGGTTCATTTACGCCTGTAAATCTCATGCTTGGTTCCAAAAGAGATTTCCAAGTGTGCCGTGACAACTTTGTCATTTTTGTGTAGTTGTAACCCATTTCATGCAAAATGCCTGTACCCCATGACTACATTACTAGTGCATTTTATTCTTATTTGTTGCCAAAAGCGCTCTAGCTTAGTATATTACAGTTGCTTGCAATTTTGTTTACGACGTTTTGCAATGTTATGCGTGCCAAAAATAGCACCTTAACCATATAGTCAAGTTCGAGACCCGCCAGTTGGCTCCAAACGAGAAATCTGACAGGTTTGCCGTATCTTGGTTTTTCGACCCTGATATCGTTTATCTTTAGGGATCCGCCGAGAAAAGCAAAAACAGTCCATTGTAGCACCCATCAAGGCACAATCGTTCTTTTATTGGCATTCCCCATACACATAGGACACTTATAACACTACATAACAGACACTGCTTGATTTTACATTAATCCCAAATCGATTTCGATTACCAATGGTTATGTATGTCCCAAGTGACTTTTACCGCAAATCCAATGAGACGGGCGTTAGATATGTTCAATCATTTTCACTGTCCAGTTATTATAATGGCACTTGACCAGTCCAGTCGAGTATTCCGGAAGCAATTGACCCTTCACGCTGCGTACACTGGCTACTTGATAAAACACACTTGGCACTTGTTTGTTTATCCCCGTAAAGTCGCTATACATACAACTCGACACGCTAGGGGTTTAATTTGCACTCCCTGCATGTTACATCCGCACAAAGGCATGCCATGTTATCAGTTTTACATTCTACAAATTTGTTGAAATATAAAAACACATACAGCCCCTATTTCAGGGGTGCACAATCTTTTTNCATGTTACATCCGCACAAAGGCATGCCATGTTATCAGTTTTACATTCTACAAATTTGTTGAAATATAAAAACACATACAGCCCCTATTTCAGGGGTGCACAATTTTTTTGCGATGACGGCCGCATTACAGGTTCTTATTTTACCAATGGCCGCCAAGTGTCCCCATGTTTTTCGTTATTATTGATGTAAAGATGAAAAAGTTCAGATAGATTTTTACTTTATCTATTGATTTAGCTGAACGCTTTAGTAATCAATCTTAACTCTATCTATATTGCTACTTTGTGTGTTTGCTTGTTTTTGGTTGCACATAATAAGTGTACGCGACATAGCTAGTGGGCCAGTATTGTGTAATTTTTCATCCCAGTAAAATCAATTTAAACCAGTTTTTTCAAAGCTAAATGTCTAGCAAAACAGTTTTTGATTGTAACGTGCCGTTTTAAATGTACTGTGTATCAGAAGCTATAAGGATACACCTAGTGTAAGTAAGTTCAATGCATAATAATAGGTAGCGTCAATTCATCTATTGTTCGTTCGCTCTGGGCCCCAATATTTACTTGTGTTCGGGTCGGGTTACCCCGGTGCGGTTATTACACGCGCTCGGCTTATTAAATTATCCGATTAAATTCCATGGCTACACCCGAACGCTACGTGGTAATACGATTGTCCGCCTCTACGTGCACTGTATGGTGAACCCAAGGTCCATTTTCGGGTGTATGTGACCTTCTAAACTGGCCGCTGTTTATATAGTTGAATTTGAAACGTTACGAAGGGCCTATATATGATATTATATGTCATGTTATTCATACATGTTCGTGTTTTTGCTTATGTTTGTCAGTCTTGTGTTAGGAGAGTCAGAAAACATCATATTGGCCTGTTTTGTTAGTTTTTGTGGGGATATACCATTTCATAATGTACAAAAATGTAATAATTTGAGCTAATGTGTTCGCACCATTGGTAAAAAGGCTTTGATATTTGTTAAAAACTACATCTAGGACCAAAAAGCATTAAGAGGGGGGTAGTATGGAAATATAAGCACATATCTCTTCTTTGAAGCAGCCGCTTTACGTGGGGCCAGGAATTCGGCCTTTGGTTCGCAGGACACACTTTTAGTTGTGTAACCGCCGTTTGGGACCTTGTTTTTCGCCGCACTTACATGTATAGCGTTTGACTCGACACGTTTTGATACAAGCACTTAACGCAAGGTGAAAGAAACCCTTGTGTCCTCGCAGGTCAGGTTACTTGGGCGTGATTTGTGCCTTGTTCCATCTTAAGAGCTTCGGCTGTTTACTGACAAGTTAACGATTTTCCGTGCTACATATTTGTCCACTTTTTTGTATGAGCTACTTTCACGACATAATAAATGCATTTTTTAAATCGCTATGTGTTTAAAAAAAAACAAGGCGGTATTTTTGGTTTAAAATGGCAACGAGAGCGATTGCTAAAACATTTACAAAAAAGTGTTCACTACTTTTACATACAACTTTTCTGATACTGGTAAATTAATTTTTGATCAAACTTAAAAGCGTTTAGGGATTTCTCTCTTTGTTACAGAAGTTTAAACAGGAGCCCATTATTGAGCCTGTTTAAATGTTTACAGTGGACCATAGCCTACATTACATCGCCTTTGAATCTTTTAGCACCCATCGCACACACTTAGTCACGTATATATCTTCTTTTAGCTTTACCCAACCCCAAACCAACATTGCAGGATTTAACCAAACCCCAAATCCCAAGCTAATATTGCAGGGTTTAGCGCAACCCAGCAAATCAAGCGATTTTCTCAATTCTTCCCCAATTCAAATCCCCTTTCAAGCCCAGTCGTTTGGATAGGCTGTCACCACTTCGGAGACCTATTCAAGTGCACATATTCGCAGCCTTTTGAACAACGACACCTTCTAATTCAGGCGCTATTGTAGATGTTGAATGATATAGGGTGTGGTTAGTGATGATTGTTGTCAATCTGTCTAGCATTGGTTCAATTGAGGAGAAGTTTTTTGTCGCCTTCGTAGATCCCGCCCTAATCTTGAAAATTAAACAAATCATGGCTCCTGATATGATCTCACTTTGTGATGTCACAATTGCGTTGACGGGATGTTGTCATGCATGACTGCACCCGCTCCCTGATTACAAGTTATTTACGAGAGATAAATTAATTTTAATTTCAAAAAATGATTCTATTTGAATAAGGCAATGATGATGCTAATTTAAGGTGAATCAAATTTCCTTGGTTTTCTATCAGATGATTTTATTTCTTGGTTGCTTTTTATAAATACTTTAATAAAAAGAAGGGATATTTCGTATTTAATAATCATATTGTCTATTTCAGTGACAGAGACAGATAATGCTTAGTTTGACCGCTCTCAAAATTGCATTAGAGTTCAGTTCAATTACCAACGAGCATTCAAATACACAGCAGTGAATGGAAAATGTTCGCTCTTTTTAACCTTCTTATAATAACTGAACCCATTTATGTATTCCTCGCGGTTTCATCTGTCCAAATTCTGGTCAGGCGAAAGCGAACTTGTTTGTTCGTCTCTTGATTCGGCCGGGTCCAATTTAGCCCGAGTCTAAGGGTCCTCTAAATGCCAACGCATTCACTATTGGCATAGTAACCCACTTCAGACTCTACTAACCCCAGCTAAGGCCTTGGAGTGCTTTGGCGTGACTAAGCGTCCGTTGTCATCACACAGAAAACTAAGTGCAACCTCTTGATTACGTCATCAGGGCTGTGAAGTTTTAATCTTTTTTCGTCATTAATGAAATTGAAAGTTAGAAGTTGGTTAAACTACCAAGAAATGAGTTTAAATCACAAGTCCGGTTAATGCTACAGCGTGATTTGTCTTAATCGTCTGTTTACACTGTTTTATGTGATTTAAACCGTTTAACACGTGTCCATTAAACACAACAGACTTGGTTGAAAAACATAGACTAGGCTGTTTTTATTGCGTGGCTTTTTTATTGATTGTAGAGGTGCTTGTTGTAGAAAGCTTAATACCACAGTAATTGCAATAGTCAAACAAACACTTTTCAAGAAGTCGTGTTATCAACAACACTATCAGCGAAAGATGTGTTTTTTGGAAACCGAATTTCAGTTGATATAAATCTTCAGTCGCCGGTTTGATTATGTTTGGCCATTCACTCCTGGTTTTACGAGATATGAAAGATAAAACTTGATGCCAGACAACAATTAAATCATAAGATAACTCCCTTGTCTTGTACACTATAGTGCAGAAAGGAGGGGTTGTTTTAAGCCGTGTTTTTCGTTTAATCGCTAGTCATATTAGGCTTTAAATTGTGTTTGAAAAAGTATTTTTTTACCGAAGGTTAGCGTAACTAATTTAAACTTAATGCAATATTGTATTTTTTCAAAATCACTGTTTAGCGTTGGTAGTTGGAAAACACTTATTTTGACTGCCACAGTTTAAAAAAACGACCTTTACCCATTTCTTACTTCACGTTGACAATTTCGTAACCGTATTGCGCCATACCCCGTTTCAAAGTGCAAAACACCCGTGACCGAACGCCCTATGTGACTGCCATGCCATGCTCCTATATAATTAATGATCTTGACAAACGCATACTTCCTCTACCTAACCCATATGCGTGTGAATGTGTATTGGGGTGTAGAGCCTTAAACGACCACTCAGGAAACGATCGTTTGTCGTGTAATAAACATGGCTTTAAATGAAACGTCCAGCTGTCTCATAAGTTTGAGAACTCCTCAACGGCGTGTGTTTGTGAAAGGAGTTGATTGTGACCACCTGTCAGACCTGTTACGTCACAAACGGACGACGTTGCGTCATCGGACAGCGGGAGTTCGGCGGATTTGCGTGTTTACTTTTAAGACATCAAATAAATACGATCGTCTGGTTTGTGAGTTAAGAGAGTGACGCAAAATCAGTTGATCAATCGCAAAAAAAACTTGTTTTATGCGCATGCGCAGGGACCGCCGATTATCGAATTATTGAAATAACGCAATGTTTTTACAATTTTGGCTGGAGATGTATCTTAGGCCGGGCTTTTCGGGTCAAATTCGGTCTTTAGTTTCAATAAAACGTTGGGCCTGACTTAAATATGTGCACCATTTTCACTAATCTAATTTGATCTTCGGGTTCGGGTCGGCTTTAGGCTTCAATTTAAGCCCATCTACAACTCTGTGCTATTTACCAAATGCTAATTTGCAAAGTTTGTTAACACATCTGTTAGTTGAAGCTTTAGCGAAAAGGCAAACCCTCAACACATTACTTCATAAAAAATAGATTTTCTGTATAGGTCTTTGCGAAACGACTTTATTTATCTACTTACAGATCTAAAAACTGAAGCTTTTTCTTCACCCAACGCTACCAAGTACAAGTCGATGAGGATTTACGATGGAAAACTGTACGTGGGAGGCAAAGAAAACCTTTACATCCAGAATGCAGGTAATTTAAATGTTAACCATTAACCAACTAGTACAAGTTAAATGTACATACACTTCCTGAAACTTGATTAGGGATTTTCCTTTCTGGCAGTTTAACATGGGTAGTTTTGTTGTGTGGGTGGGTTTATGGACTTGTAGAAAAATCTGTTTATAAGACTCTGTTCATACATTACACCATGAAGGTCTCATGCTACCTAAACTTGCCGCTGTTTATATACAAGCCTTTCCAACACAAAATATGCTTTGTTTTGTTTTAAAATGTTATACGCCTAAGATTTAGAGTCTAGGATTTAAAAAAATAAAGGGAATAAACGCATTTTTTCATTCCAAAAAAAACTGTTGTTTATTATTCGATACGTAATATAGATGCAGTGAACTTCAAATAATCCAGGTCCGTATGCACCCCAAAAAAAATTCCGGATAAGGCAAAGATCCGGATTAACCGATGTCATATAGAGTCTTACCACATTACAAATCATTTGCACCTCAAGTTTTTTTCCGAATTAGGCGAAGATCCGGATTAACCCCAATCCGGTTACAAAGTTTACTCTAAATACGTAGATTCTTCCAAGGAAAAACGTACCTAGCCTCGTGCCTAGACCATTTTTGAGGCATATTCCATGTAAAAAATGCACTTTCATTTTAGATAACATATCTATAAGAAGTGGAGAACCTGTCCTTTGGCAAGTTAAAACAACCGACAAGGAACAATGCCGTAGTCTGCCCGACTCTGTAGCAGGAGCTAATGGTGAAAATTGCTTCAATTTCGTACGAAATGTTCTGCCTTACAACTCCACACATATGGTTCTCTGTGGCACAATGACCATCAACCCGAAAAACGCTTTTCTTAGGCTACAGGTGATTACAAAAATATCTTTGTGTAGTAAATCTCGGTTAATCCGGACCCGTTTAGATTAACTAATGTCGAATAGTTCAAGCCTTACCTTATTACAAATCGTTTGTTCCACATAGTTTAACCGAATAAAGCGAAGATCCGGATTAACCGAATCCAGTTTTACCAAGGTGTACTGTAATTTCTAATGATTGTACTAGCGCAGTGGTTTTCAACCTTCCATGGACCGTGGCCCCATAAAAGTGTCATTTTTGCCTCGTGGCCCCCTTCATGTAACCTTGTAAGTCCTGTGGCCCCCTTAAAATGTAAATGACAAACTCGTGTGGAAATTGGATACTCATATCGGCTTTAAACGCAGATCGAATAGAGTAAATAAGGGTCCGCATTCGTAAAAAGCATCAATATAGACAAATAGTATGCAAAATAGTTGATTAAATTAGGGAATNACCGTGGCCCCCTAAAAGTGTCATTTTTGCCTCGTGGCCCCCTTCATGTAACCTTGTAAGTCCTGTGGCCCCCTTAAAATGTAAATGACAAACTCGTGTGGAAATTGGATACTCATATCGGCTTTAAACGCAGATCGAATAGAGTAAATAAGGGTCCGCATTCGTAAAAAGCATCAATATAGACAAATAGTATGCAAAATAGTTGATTAAATTAGGGAATTTTTAGTGGGTGTTCTGATAAATCTACACCTGTGGCCCCCCTGAACACAGTTCATACATGTTGTTGTTTAAGGAGTTCAATCGTGTTGGAATTTGTAACAACATTTTCTGTTGTTGCTTCAAATTGGAAAACAATGTTTGTTGGCCTTTTTTTGTTGGTTATGGCGATGAATTTGTTTTTCGAGAGTTTAACTCGTGGATTTAGTTTGACTGGGGTTAAACCATGTTTACACCTAAATCCAAGACTAAAGTGGACGAAAATAGTGTACAAATAGATAGAAAAAAAATTAAAATTTATTGCACATTTTTACTTGGTTCATTTTTTTTCTATGTACCGCGTTGTTTCCATGTCTAGGTCGACAAAACTGCACAGTAAACCTCGGTTAATCCGGACACGTTTGGACCAAAAAAATTGTCCGAACTATGCGAAGATCCGAATTGAGCGAATCCTATTTAACCGAGGATTTTAATTTATCCACAAAAACTATGATATGTTTTAAAACTGTTTACTACAGTGGTTAACCTACACTTCTACTTTTTCCCTAAAAACACGAATACTCAAATCTTATTTTCTTTAGGATAACACCATTCACGAGGATGACGTCATCTTGCAGCCTCTTTGCAGCAAAGAACCGAGCGAAGCACTGACGTCACAGAGGGTGCAGAGCGACGGAGCGTTCTCAAGCTTCATCTCAACTTCACGACCTGGCAAAGCGATGAAAATTATCAAAAATCTTCCAAACTCCCCACCTCTACATTCAACTCAGGGCCGAGGAAAAATGATCGATGGTAAGTCTTACCTTGAGTTAAAGGAGTAAAATAAGAATCAACTGTTTGAAAATTCTACTAACGTAAGAACTCACATCAGACAAACTTTGCCAAATACCAATGAATGGCAAATATTTGAAGCAAATTGTGGGAAAATGCTGACAATAAGGGCTATCAGTGTTGGGGGGAGGTTTTCTGATAATGATTGCAGTAACACTGACTTAATAACGTAGTCCCTAAGATTAAGTTTAGTTCCTAACCCTATCCCAGCAAACTTTGTGTGTTGTTCTTATGTTTATAGCTCTACCAAGTGTTTTAAGACAATAACTGTTTAGGGAGTTTTATTATGGAATATAACTCTGTTAGCGTATAACATCTGTGTAACTGGTTGTTTAACAGTTTTGATTCGACAAAAGTTTAAAATTTAGATATTTTAAGGAAGTAATTTAGACATTTAGCAAACAATTTACAAGTAGAAAGTCTAACTGAATAACTGTTAGGAAATCACTTCGTTTAACTACAAAACTTGTTAACGGGCAAAAAAAGACACTGAAAAAACACACACTTTGTATTTGTCGAATTTTAAGAACCTTATGAAGGTCAAAAAAGCACATACACGACCAAGCAACCGCACTTGCAATTTTATTGACACTATCTTGCATGTGCAAACTTATGCTAATGTGTTTCGTGGAATTGTTTGCATACGACAATATTGATTATCAACGGTAAACAACATGATATAGGAGCTCCTCCTTGAAACTGATGTTCTGTTAGGAAGGCGTCCTCTGTCTGACATAGTTGGTAACGTTCAATGTGCAACAAATTGTAGAAAGTGGAAACTGATGTAAAATACGTAGGTTGTTGAATGTCACTGTAAGGGCTAAAACTTCCTTTAGAGTTTCTGTAACTTATTGGACAAACAAACAGCTATGCAACGTTGTAATTTACGCGTTGCCTAAGTGTAGGCGATAATTTAGGTTAGTTACTTTGAATTCACAATGTTCAACTAATATAAACATATCACCAATAAGATAAGGCCCGCCATTGTGAGTATGTTATCGAGAATTTACTAAACGTTAAAACGATCATTATAGTGTCATTAAAACAATGTATTGTAGGTACACATCGCTTTCTCCTTCATTTACAAACATAAAATCTAGTTTTCCACCTAGCTTCAAAAAGCGCTTGTTTAAGTCAATACATGAAAAACGACTTGGCTTTAAAGCATTTGCGCACTTTGGTACCTCCCAAGTATACCAAGTACTTGAATTCAAACATAGTTTAAACTCATTGTCGCTCAGTCAACACGTGTTATCAGACCACAGACGGCAATTAGGCGAAAAAACTTTACCCTATTCCAATTCTGCTCGGCTGTTTTGCGCTGTACAAGCTCACTTGAGATTTGTAGCACTTTGGCAGTGTTTAAGTACGCAGTTATAACTCTGATCCAAGTCCTGCCTGTCTGAGTGAGTGAGCCTAATCCATTGTGATTGGTTACACGGTTTTTGGCTTTATCTAACTACCGCCTTTGGTGAAACTTGCTTAATAATGTTGTCTGTATTCACTTACTTATAGGTATACAAATTAATGAATTACACGCAATTAAGTCGAATCTCGTGTTTGTGCAACCTAAAAATCAACATATGCTTTTACCAATACGTGTTTTCTGTTTTTCCAGTTTCCAAATCCCGTTAAAGGCCATTAAGAATTTAATTTTATTATATCTTGACCTAATTTTATAGTTTGAAAGGCATCTGCGTACTTCCATTGCGAAAGCGTTTTGCGCTGCTATTGAATCTAATCCTAAGGGTCGCATATTCCATAATTCGGTGGAGTAAAACGCTCTATATCTATAACATACTTACTTCGTATGCGGGAGGTGCATAGAGGTAAACAATTAATATTTCATAGGACTGACGCATACAAAACCGACATGAACTCACTTGTACCAACTTTTCTTGTAGACAATTCCCAGTTTATTGCATCATTTCTTGCTGATGACGTCATGATGGGACATACCATGAAGAAAGCTTATTTCGTGTTTAACGAAAACACTCCAGACCTGATAGGCAACCAATACGGGACTCGTATTGCACAGGTAGGGGATTTTTTTGTTTTTGTCTATGCCACAAAATTACCATTTTAAGGGTTCTAAAAGTGTTTGGTCAAAAAAGTGCGGGGTTGTTTACGAGTATTTTAAGTTGGGTCATTTACAAAGCGAGTTACATTTACGAAGTGAGGGTGCTAAAAAGAGTTGGGTCAAAGAAGTGAGGAGTTGTACATGAGTATTTTAAGTCGAGTCATTTACAAAGCGAGTACAATTAGAGTCAAAACATTTCAAGAGTCATAAAAAGAGTTTGGTCAAAATAGTGAGGAGTTGTACACGAGTATTTTGAGTCTAGTCATATGCAAAACGAGTATTATTCGAATCAGAATATCACATGTGTCCTAAAAACAGTTTGGTCAAAAAAGTGAGGAGTTGTACACGTGTCTTTTGAGTCTGGTCATTTACAAAACGAGTGCAATTCGAGTCAGACCACTTTAAGGGTGCTAATAAAGAGTTGGGTCCAAAATGTAAGATGTTGTTTACGAGTATTTTGAATCGGGTCATTTACAAAGCGAGTACAATTAGAGTCCGAGTCTTGGTATTCAATGACGTAAGTCAGTTCTAGAACAAGAACTGAAAATCCTATTTTAAAACTTGTTCCTCAAGTTGGGTCTAGAGAGCAATTGAGTTGGGGTTAGAAGTCCCCTTGTTCTTAAGTGCTGTATCGTGGTTACAATACTGACGTCTGTTGCTGTTATAAAATCACTTGTTCCCCATAAAAAACAGTGGATCGCTTCCCTTAAATCTTAACTTACCACAATAGGATAGAAACTGCCTGGTTACCACACTTCCAATGGACAAAGCGTGGGTTTTTCTACAAAACTAATTTCTCGTGCGATAGTTGGCGAAATTACGACACAAATGTCAAGCCCGAATCAAGACTGTTTTATTTAAACTTTAGCCATAATTCGAACCTAAACCGCCCCGAAAATACTAACTTTCAGTCTTTAGATGTCTTATATTTAGGGAAGCAGAACTGTCGAGTCTTTGGACGCTCATGTATTAACAAAACAGTCCACCAGGCTGTTTTACAACCTCAATTCCTGGCTTAGGCCATTGGAATAAGTTGCAGTATAATCTGCAGCCGGAAAAGTGTCAAAAAATAGGGGTTGTAATTTGTTTACTATACAGCAACATATGTACTGTAGAGCTCTTTATACAATTGCCAGAAGAGCTCTATAAAGATGATATTATGTCTGGAAAAACGGCTAAAATGTTTGCACTTTACTTTCTTGCTTAAAAACGTTAAGAAAGATACGAAACGGCGCAGTTGCGTTTGTTCATAACAGTTTTCGGTCCTTTTCATGTTAAGCAGCGACAAAGAACTCGAGTATCAAGTTTCATACTGATAACAATACAACGAAATTCCCGAGGTGAAGACCTCAATTTTGACGGAACTTGAATTCACATACAATGACAGCGAAATCAAGACTCTATTTTTACCCCTATTTAGAAAAGGCACCTTTCGGTTTCGTCAAAAAATCCCACTTCCCAAAAATTGCTGTTCTGTGTTTTTTTAACATAGAGAAGTAACAACGAAATGTTATGTAAAGCTATGCACTTGTACCCAAATGGACCCTTCTTTTTACCCACAGGCCCCCAAAACGTGAACATTTATAAGAAACAACTATTTTGTTGAAATTAGTAACCCCTTAGAATTAATAAAGATGTTTTCTTTCTTGTTTAGTGCAAATCAACACATACACTTTGATTTTGCTTTATTTATCGATTTGCCAACGATTTTCATCCAAAATTATTGAGATCATTAAACAATATCACGAGATATGTTTGTTTAAACTATTATTTTGCTTAACAGTTGTGTGCCAACGATCTTGGAGGAAGCTGGCAATTATCTGAGTTTACGTCGTTCCTGAAGGTTCCGCTGGTTTGTCAGTCACAGGGAACACAACCTTTTCAATTTAGCGAAGCCACTGACATTACAATATCCTCGGACGGTATCATATACGGAACTTTTACCCGCAAGGTAAAAATTACAGTTTTTGTAACCCTTAAGGTAGGTAACAAAAATAGTTTTTTACCCTTAGGTACAACAACGAAAAATATTTTTTTCTTAAGGTACAATAACGAAAATGAAATAATTTTATTATTTTGAAATATGCGCAAACCTCAAGTGGTTCATTAAGAACATGGTTCATTAAGAACAAGATTGGTAAAAATACACAACTAGTAATCTAAATCCACCGGTCTTTGATGGCTCTTTACAATGCAATTTTTACAATGCATTGGTTTACCCATTGGTTTCACCCTTTGAAACAAATATTAAAAGCGTTAATTAAGATAAACATAAATTCATACCTGGGATCAGTCCTGAAGCATCTATGTTGTCCAGCGATCACGACACACTCATATATAAGCATAATACGACTTCCCATTTACCGGTCACCAAGCAATCCAAAATGGCAAGGCGTAGCTAGTAAATTGTAATGCGTATAGTTTTGGTTAGAACTAAAAACAACGCAGTGTGGAATGTATGAGGAAAAAAAATAACAAATCAGATTCCCACTTTCTGCCAAGTCACAAAATACTACGCAATAGTAGTTCTAATGCATACCTTGTCGTTGCAACGTCATAGTTAATATCACGCATGACTGGTGTTACGCCAATGACGTCAACGACAAGCTAAAGTTACTGAAAAACGGTCTGCAAACCGGTTTTCTATTTAAATCGCCTCGTACCTGTGGTTTACCGCTGAAAATGATATGTAACCCTTTTTTTATCACGGCTTGGTGAGAGAGGACATTTCTGATTCGGGAAATTTTTTATCTTAATGAAAGTAAATTACAGACTCGGTTTTACTAGCAACCAGAATTGATTTAAAACAAACTTTTATTTTTTCAAAATTTGTGGCCGCCGTTGATATACTTTAATGAAATTGAACATAATGTACCTAGCCGCTTACAAATTTAATGATATTGCTTTATTAGACCTAACAAATATGCTGAAAAATACCTCATTTTATATTTTAATAAGCTGAAAAAAAACTGGCACAGACAGCACAAATGAATATGTAACGTTTTTTTCCAGAACCAGGATTTTCAAATGTCTGCACTTTGTGCTTTCAAGCTAAAAGATGTACAAGAAGCTTTCCACAGTTCTCAGTTTTACAGCGCCGATTCTGAAAGTCTACAAAAAGTTTCAAATGCGGTAAAAAATATTTGCAGTCGTTATTCGGTAAAAAAGTTCAAATGTTAAGAACCAGTGTAACTTATTATTGGTCCTAGCAGAGTTGTAAACGGACATGAAATTGGAACCCGATCCTGGCCCGAACCCGTATCGTTTTTGAGAAGCCCGTTTAGGTTTTTAAGTTTGATTTACAGACCTTTACATTGAAGCCTTAGGAAAGACCAAGACAACTAACACAATCGACGATAGGTCTTCAACAAGGCGTTTTAGGACTGTTTGACATTAGGTCAGGTCCAGCAACTGGCTACTTAGCTTGATAAGAAAAATAATTACACAGAGTGTAAAGTCGGGCCATTTTAAAGAAACCTAAGCCCGAACCCGGCCCGACTTGGAACTCTGGGGCCCAGCATAAATTTTGTAACGCTTTCTAGTATATATCTTCAACCGTTTGTTTTTGCGTAGGAGGTGCAATCTCTGGGTTTACAGCCTGGTATATGTGCTTACCCGGGAATGCAAGGTGTGGAAAATGCGACCAGTAAAGACCTACCCCTCGAATTTTGCAAGTTTATCTTCAATCATCCACTTGTGGCCCAAACAGTGCGCTCATCCACGCTCGACGGGTCGCCTAGCAACGGCGGAACGGTGCTCTCCAAATTGCAAGAGACCTTTGTCAAGGTGGGTTCCGTAAAAGTATTAATTTGTGGTCGCTTGAGTAAAAATGAATGCAGCTGTAGAGGAACCAAATGTGTGTTGAATTTTTTTATACTTTTTGTTGTTTTTAGGAACGTTGCAAGAATGACTTTTATAAATACCCGTTTTGGGTGACATATTTTTAGTCGTTTTAGAAAAAAAACAGCAAAATGTTCTTTGTACGTGCAGAAAAATTAAAAAAAGTAATAATTTTAACGTAAGAAAAACTGTAAAAAAAATTATGTGCATTGTAACACTATACACGGATCTGTTCATAAGTTAAAAGACTAATGTAACAGCTCTAACAGACGTAAAAATGTTTGCATACAGTTAGCTTTGCACGCCTAAAATCCAAAACCTAAACTGGTCTAGTAGACATTCGGTATTATATATAACATTATGTAGTATGGAGTCTATTTATAACATGACGTTTTTACAGATTGCTGTTCACAAAATAACGGCTCTCGATGGTACATCTTATGACGTCATATTCGTGGGAACGGCATCTGGGAAAATTCTTAAATACGTCAAAATTCAGGTACGACTTATGCTATTCACACACAACGCAGGTTTACCATTGCAGACCATTTTGCATACCACCTGGTTTGCATAGTTATAAATACACTGGCCTCTGCTAAATAAACTTTAAGCACTGCATTGTATTGTAGCTTTATGTAAACTTTCTCATTTTGACCTATTTCTGACCAACTGTATGCTAATTAGTTTCGTAAATAACAAGTTAATTTTCGATTGTTTGTGCTATCAAAGTTCAATTACTCTACAACAATACGTTATTTTTATATCGTGGGTTCACAATAGCGCAATTTCCTGCTTTAAACTATTTTTAAAGTCGCTTCGTTTCGATAGTCTTTTTATTGTTGGTACTAAAGCGTTCTCAACCTTATATTGTGTTTCTCAACCTTATACAGTGGTTCACGTACCACCTGACAACTTTTTCGATAGCTGCGTACCACCTAAACCCTGTTTGAATAGGTAGACTAAGAAATATGCGTGTGTTTTGACCAGGCTAGCATATTTCTGAAACCACCAAGGTTGGCAATTTCAAAAAAATGTCAAACACACGAGTTCTGCCCCAAACCAGGGCTGATCAGTTGGGCCAGTTGATTTACAATTCTTGTTTTGACTATAATTAAGTGTCACGGAAGCTACTCGCGTACCACCTAAAATCTGCGGCGTACTGTTAGTGGTACGCACAACACAGGTTGAAAACCACTGTACTAAAGTATAAAAAACATCTCATTTTTCGACATATCTTTAATTATAATTTAAATCACGGAAAACAAGTACTACAGTTTGAGTGTAACCAAGTTTGGCTCATGTACATTGGTGGACCACAGATTTTAATATCCGAACTCTTCTTTACTTCTTAACTTGCTCAATACACAGCCAAAAAAGAGAAAAAATAGTCCCCTTTTTAATGAAAACACACCTTTTAAGTTTTGTCTATTACGTAACAATCGATTTATTATTACTTTTCAGGGGTCAAAGGGCGATTCACGTCAACTAGCCCAGTACGACGTTTCCAACACGGGAATTTCCAACCTCGTCATCTCGCCTGTGACGTCACAATTATACGTCGATACTACGGACAAAATCATCCAGGTAGCAATTAACGTCGAGTCACTTGAATTGAAGTTGAGCCGATTTCGCGAATTTTACTATCAATTGTTGTTGTTTTTGGCACGTGACTTTGACGTAGAAGACCTAGCTAAAGTTTTTCTTTATTTGGAGATTTTTTTATACTGCTTTAAATTGTTTTTAGTTGTAGTTTTATTTAGTGCTTAAAAAAGAACACAAACACCTATCTGATGGATCAGTGATTCTTAAACGTACTTAAAACCTTATTTTAATTTACGCGAAGTGTCACAACAATAAGAAAAAAACGACTTGAGGCTTTTAGAAGTCCAAGGTAACTTATATTATATTTCCTTAGTCCAAGGTAACTGATTAGATTATTAACAAACATAAATATGAAACCTACATAAAGTATTTCACACGAGAACTTCTCAAGTCAACCTAACAACATCTGAACTAAACAAACAGTCATGCGTAAATACATCTTATTGGGGAACAAAGTTACCAGTCCCTTTGTATTTCATGTAAAGCCGTTTTGAAGATGTACTGAAAAATAGATTGCGTATTATGTAAATAACCTTACAACTTTTCTTCATATTTTCTGTTACCTAGCACATATATACAACAAAAACAACAACAACAACAGTAACTTGATTTTGTTTTACGTTTTTTGAAAACTTCAGATTCCGCTGAGCAACTGTGACGTATACACCAGCTCTTGTCCCGATTGCGACCCCTGCCGGATGTGCGTGCTGTCACGTGACCCAATGTGTGGATGGGATGCCTCCAGTAAAGTAAGTGAATGATTATTTTATTGCTCCACAGTATAAGCTTAGATTGGCTCTGTACTAGTACTGATTATAACTATGAGTTTTATAAATATATTTAAAAAAATGCCCGAGATAATTACAAAAAAAAATCATTATAGAAACTCAAAGTAAATTGTTGTAGGGGGGGGGGCATGTGTGGATGGGATGCCTCAAGTCAAGTAAGTGAATGGTTTTCTTGCTCCACAGTATAAGCTTAGATTGGCTCTGTATTAGTACTGATTATAACTATGAGTTTTATAGATATTAAAAAAAAAATGCCCAACATAATTACAAAAAAAAATCATTATAGAAACTCAAAGTAAATTGTTGTACAGAATGAAGTTTACAGGTGATAATATATATGTCATTTTCTTCAACCTAACAAACTTGGTTCAGAAAAAACAACAACAACATTTTGTCGTATTGTGGCTTCAAATGGTATTTTTTGGTCAAAATAAAAAAATCGGTAAATCCGGACCCGTTTGGACCACAAATTGTCCAGGGTTGGGCGAAGATCCAGATTAACCGATGTCTATTCGTTAAATCCGTAACAAATCATTTGTCCATGAAGTTTTTGTCCAAATTTGGCCAAGATCCGGATTATCCGAATCCGGTTTATCCGGTTTGCGCTTACTGCACACAAACATGAAAAACCTATTTGCATAATCCCAATATCACTAAACCGTTGCGAAAATAATGATTGGTCAAGTAGTAACCACTTTTTTAATCTTTTGGCAGAAATGCGTCGATGTATCTAATTCTCAACCGGGTTCTGCTCTCCAATCGGTTGCTAATGGCGATCCAGGAATATGTGGAAAACTGAACTCTTCAGTCGTAGAAAAAATCGGTAAGAGGGAGTGTTGCATGTTACTAATACTGAAACGAAATACTGACTAAACCAGTGGTTTTCAACCTTTATTGAAAAATTCCTCCCATTCAACACATTTCCATTCCCCCTAATAAACTATGTAGTAGATGCAAACCATACAAACATTACATTACATAACATTGGGTCAACTTTACAGGTTATATTCCCAGAGCTAAAGTGTAAATTTACAAGCCACATGTACAAATTAAAGTAAATTACCCCCTCAAGTTTCAAAATTCTTCACTGATTGGTAACACTGACCGAAACATTGCATTTATTATTACCGATTAGGTAATAGATGCCAAAAAACAAATGCTTAAAAAAATTTCTGCGAACATTTTTTAAGTGTTTGTTATTTTGGCATCTATTGTTTTTTTAGCATCTATTTCTGTGGGTAGCTAAAGTAAGTTTTTTTGCAATTAAAAAAAAATTGGTGTGCAAAGTTTATCAAACTCCCCATTTGAGTATTTTTTCACAAGCATAAGTAATTCTACTTCACTCTTTGTAACGCCCACACATCAGCAGGTCGAGTGTTAAACACTGTATTTTTAATTATTTTTTGTAGTGAAAGTTGGCGAAACGTTAATCCTTGGCGACCCGATTGAATCTCCGTCTGTGACTGTTCAATGGTACCTGAATGGGTCAGATCATGACCAAATTACCCAAGGTAAAAATACACTCATTTTTGTGGTCTTGCTGTTAGTGTAGATTTATACAAACTGTTGTCGTTATCTGGAGTTTTTGCAAAGAACATATCTTTAATCTTTTAAGTCCTATTTTAAGGGTTTGGCATAAGCTCGGTATATTCTACGAGTAATGTTTTGTCACAAATTGTATTAAATACGTGTAATATACTTTGAAACTAATTGCTACTCTGTTAATAGGCCTTTAATATATCCTTGAATATCACGCAAGCTGTAATCGCATACATCAGCATAGTGAGCATTACCAATATTACGTTCACCTACGCATTTCACATTTGCATTCACATTACGCATTGCATTAAATCATAGCATGCCAGGCCTATTGAAGGTGTTATACCAAATCAAGGCGGTCTCCCAAGAATTCCCAGGTGTCAAGGCACAGACTAGAAAAATCTGGCCTGCGGTGGGGTTCGCACCCACGACCGACTTGATTCGGTATCACGACTTCAATGGGCCTGACGTACTATGATTTATATATGAGTGTGCCGTGATTGCTGGTCTGCATGGACGCTTCAGGGCTGATCCTAGTATGGATGATCAGCTTTAAATCACTTACTGACTTTGCTGCACAATCTCTTTAAAACCAAACTGTTAGACTAAAATGTGAACCATATACGATTTCGTAGGGCCCAACTACAGACAAAGCAAGGATGGTCGATTGGAGTTCACCCCATTTATGAAGGACAACTATGGTTCATATGTGTGTAAGCATATGGCTGATGGATCTGTGGTGTCCAGAACCGAAATTATTTGCAAGGATGGCACAACAAAAGTAACCGTTGGCACCGGTTCAACAGTCACAACCTGTAAGTTATTCTTTCAAAGCAAACTAAAATATATCTGTGTTGGTAGTTTGTTCAAGTACTGATGTAAAAATAAAAGTGCCTGAAAGTGTCTTATTTAGTGCATTTGTGAAAAAATTCTCAGATTTGCTTTAATTGTTTAATTGAAGACTGAACATAAATCACAACTGGCCTATAATAATGTGACAACTGGCCTATAGGTCGTTTAAAAAGTGACACTACATTTATTGAACTATTTCGGCAATTACTTGCGGTTTAGAAAGATACCAATGTATTTATTATGAAGCAGTGCATTTTTGATAACCAATCACAGCCAATAAAGCACATACACTCGTTTTAAGAAATTTGATGCAGAACTTTTGTTTTTTTAATTCGGTTTTGTTTGAATTTAGCCAACACTTCGCCGAAAGGATCAAGTCCTAAAGATGAAGAGACCAACCCTGTTGAAAACACGACATTATCTTCTTTTCCAACTAACCAACCAGCCGCTGGGGCCGGGCCAAGCATTGTGATTGTCATAAGTAAGTTACTGTTTATTGCTTTTGTCAAAATATATTTGAAAACTCACTGGGGTTCAGATAAAGGTTAAAAATTTGGTCCGACTCGGATTAAAAGATAAGCATACAATTTATGCCTGTATGTTTAATACAAATTCAGAGTCGCCCAAAAACGTTCGTAGCTTTGACTCGTTTAGATGCTTCCGGGTACAAAAGTATTTTAAATGAACCAGAGAATATCAATTTTAGCACATAATTTCCCAACCCCGAATCTAAATTTTTTGATTTTTTTTCTCGTTTTTCAAGGTCGCTAATGTTATTTCGAGCAAAAGAAAAAAAATAAGATACACTAAAAATTGTAAAACTCTTACATGACTTTCTGTTCCTTGTCTGCATTACTACGAATTGTTTATTCCTAAACACAATAAATACTGGAATTTACCAGCTATAAAATAAATTGTACACTTTACTTGAAATTAAGGGTCGATTAGGAGGAAAGGCCATTACCGTAACTGCTGCAAAGAATTTTCGAAATTGTAACCAATTTTTCCCATTTTTCAGGTGTTTTTAGTGTTGCTCTCGTTTTGCTGGTGCTTGTTCTTGTTGGCTACCACTACAGAAAGCGATGGTTTAATAAAGGCGGGAAAAGATACAATCCTGAGAATAAACCACCACAAAATAAGTAAGTAAAAAAAATCACCTCTGAAAATTAAATAACTTACTCCGTCTAATGCTGTTTTGATTTCCTATGCTACTTCATTCCTGTGTGTTTTAGCCGATTTTCAGTAATTTTTAAAGCTTGACCGCTTTTCCAAACGGAAGTACATTGAAGTATTGGTACATGTGTATTCATACGGAACTTTGAACCAACAATTTTTTTAGTGCACCCCTATATATCCTATGTTGCGCCTTGAGCTGTTGTATAGTTACGCCTAAGCACTCTAGTTTACACTGTGATACCCTAATTAAAAGCGCTGGTGTTGAAAGCTTACACCAAAGTTTTATGTAATATGAATATGTAATATTTAATGTAAATAGCAAATGGTTTATGGTGAGAGGTTTTCATTATTAGGTATTAAGTATAGCATTGCTGGTGTTTCCTAACATTTGCTTTTGTTTGTGCAGCCATCAGGACATACAACCTCTAGAAGCACAGGAAAATAACAGCAACAACACCTACTCGAATCGGAACACCATATCCTATGATCGGTCCGCCTCAACTAAACCGCTCCTACAAAAATCATTTGACATCGCAGGTAAAAATTGCAAATTACGAAAATCTCCTCAATAATAAAGTTAGGAACGTAAATGTGACTGTTGTTTTTGTGTTTTATTACAGATGGATTAGATTCTACTCCGAACACCAAGAAAGTGGCTAAAGTGAACCCAATGAAACAGCAGTTTGGTAAGTACACTTGACTTGAAGTTAAATGATTGATTTGTTTATATTTGACACCATATAGAAAATAGAAGTAAAACTATTGGAAATTTCTAGATTGTTCTGATTACTATTTAATAATAATAGATGTATTTCATATTCCTGTTTAAATCAAATTGCATTATTTCTCTGATTTTTAACGATGCATTTGTCTAAACATATAAATTATCAAATTATTGCGTCTTATCTACCCTCAATGGCTGTTTGTTTTGTAAATTTGTTGCAAATGTGTAAAAATTCGTGTTTCTATTATATCTTATGCACATACATAGACTTATGCATTACTATTTTTACAGAAGAAGACGGAATAGCTTTCATCGACGAAACAGACGGTGGTCCTTCATCTCCCGGTTTGCAGCCTGAAACAAAATCTCGAAAGCTTCCGCAACGCACCAAGTCGATCCCCGCTAACAAGATAATGGTGTCGTTCGGCGACGACTTTTCGGTGAAATGCAGCTCTATCCGTCGCCATCCAAAGCGCGGAACGCTTGTCATGGAACTCGAGTGTCCTGATGATGTTGAAATCGAAGAAGACGAAGTGACCCCATTGGACTTTACTTTTGCGGGAAAGAACGAGGATGCCCCTTCGACCCAAAACACCCCCGAAAGTGGTAGATCCGACGGTTTACCCGCCACAGGGGGGGGGGCGCCCATGGGGCCAGCTTTGACACCGACAGTGATTCAACTTTGAAAGCGGCGTCAGTGTCCGGGTCACGTGCCAGTGACGTCACATCGAGCGCGGCGAGCACCCCCCGACAGAGGGACTTCCCCGCACCGGTTTCCCAGCCCCTCCTGGCGAGTTCCTACAACAATCGCTTGCACAACCAAACTTCACCCCGCCGGGATGTCCCGATTTCACCCCGTTGGAACGGCCGAACCCCTTCACCCACTTTGCGCCCCTACTCAGCGCGCAGCGAAAAATCACCCACCAGTACTGCGTCATCATCATCGACGTCATCAGCGGATAAATACGTCACTCCGCCGCCGAGTCCAGTTAAAAGTTGAAATTTCGAAAATATCATCAACGTGTTTATACGTCACGATGGAAGATGTCATACGCGTCACGCGAAAGGTGGTGAAGTCAGAGAGCTAGGCGGGAAATTCCCCCCAGATGACGCAGAGTGGAAATGTTTTTACAAACACTTACAAGAGAATTGTGAACGTTTAAAAAACGACATTTGTTTTCCTTCAATTTGTTTGTTCTTTATTTTGCGGCGTTTTATTGTTTCGTTTTTATGATCACGTTCTTATTTATTTAGCTTCTCTACTAAGCAGAATAAAATCAGTTCATGCATATTTGGGAGTAATTTGACTTGTTTAGATATGTGAGTCTAGATTTGAAATAAAATTGCTTGGATTAAAACAGTTAAAAAAGCAAAAAAATTCGCTAAAATAAATCTGAAGTTGTCTTCAAAAGCATGGAAAGTTGAAGTGAAATAATACGATATCAGTAACAAATTCAATATTTCAAACAAAAAGTAATGTTTTGTCTAAAGGGAGATAAATCGCATAAATGCCAGCAAGAATACAAATAAATAGACTTAAAGAATTAATAGACGAGTCTGGTTTATTTACACAGACAAAACGAACAAAACATACATCATTATTGGAATCAGTCAATGGGCTTGCATTTAGTTGTGTTTTGGGGTAAAGATCAAACAATTGAATTGGTAACGCCTGCTTTATAATTAGCAAGCTTTCTCCGACCGAGGGTTAAAGAAACATTGCTTCATGGAAAAGCGAAAAACGTAAACCACTCCATCTAAAAGCCCGACATTCAGTTCTTTGAACCTCAATAATCGAAAAAAAAACGGAAAGGCTATAGCCTAAGGTTTTTTTCAAAAATCGGGTCAAACCTTTCTGTTTTTTCGATTATCGGGCCTCAAAAAATTGATGAAAAATCCGGTTTTCAGGGAGTTTTCGCCGGAATATTTCAGATTTAAACTGGTTTTAGCCGGTTTCTGCCTCCTACCGGACCTCTAAACCGGTTCAATCCGGAATCTGAGAAACACAATTTTGACCCGATTTTTGAAAAGAACCTTAGGCTATAGCCTTTCCGTTTTTTCGATTATTGAGGTTCAAAAAATTGAAGAAAAATCCGGGTTTCAGGGGGTTTTCGCTGGAATATGCAGTTTCAAACTGGTTTTAACCGGTTTCTGCCTCCTACCGGACCTCCAAACCGGTTTAATCTGGAATCGGAGAGACACAATTTGGACCCGATTTTTGAAACAACCCTAAGGCTATAGCCTATCCGTTTTTTGGAATATCAGGACTCCAAAAATTGAAGAAAATCCGTTTTTCAGGGGTTTATCAGGGGGTTTTCGCCGGAATATTCCAGTTTCAAACTGGTTTTTCTCCGGTTTCTGCCTCATACCGGACCTGCAAACTGGTTTAAACCGGAATCGGAGAGACAGAATTTTGACCCGATTTTTGAGAAAAACACATGGCTATAGCCTTTCCGTTTTTTTCGAATATCGGGGCTCAAAGAATTGATGAAAAATCCGGTTTTCAGCGGGTTTTCGCCGGAAAATTTCAGTTTAAAACTGGTTTTAGCCGGTTTCTGCCTCCTACCGGACCTCCAAACCGGTTTAAACCGGAATCTCAGAGACAAAATTGTGACCCGATTTTTGAAAAAAACATAAGGCTATAGCCATACCGTTTTTTCGAATATCGGGGCTCAAAGAATTGATGAAAAATCCGGTTTTCAGGGAAGTTTTCGCCGGAATATTCCACTTTTAAACTGGTTTTAGCCGGTTTCTGCCTCCTACCGGACCTCCAAACCGGTGGGGGGGGGGTCCGGAATCGGAGAGACACAATTTTGACCCGATTTTTGAAACAACCCTAAGGCTATACCCCCTGAAAAACGTATTTTTTTATTAATTCTTTGAGCCCCGATATTCGAAAAAACGGTAAGGTCTTAGGTTTTTTTCAAAAATCGGGTCAAAATATTGTTTCTCAGATTCCGGATTGAACCGGTTTGGAGGTCCGGTAGGAGGCAGTAACCGGCTAAAACCAGTTTGAAACTGGAATATTTCGGTCAAATACCCCTGGAAACTGGCTTCGATTGGAAACATATTTGTTGCAGTTGCGTTTTCCCTGGGATTCAAATTTTTTGTCAGCCAGTTCTATCCCAAAATTAATATTTTTCAGCCGATTCTGTCACAAAAAGTCCATTGACGGTAACCATTAATGCTAACCGGTTCGCTGCTCTCATAAAATTTCGTGAGACGGTTCTAACGAACCGGTGCGAACCGGCTGAATCCCACCACTGATTGCAGGTTGACATAAAGGTCTGCTTTGCTTTCCAACGTGTCTTAACTTGCCCGCAATACCAACACATACACAAAACCAAATACGGGTAGAAGTTAAAACCCACGAACCAAAAAGCAAACACAGAAGAAAAAAAACACGTATAAATAGCTCAGCTGGAACCATCAACAGCTATAGCAGCTAGCAAACATGCTTTACAAAGAGATATTCCGGTAAGTTATATCAGGCTAATATCTTTGTTGTTGTTGTTGTTGTTGTTTGCTGTAGATATTATAAGTTGGGTTCTTTGGTGGATGTAGCTTTTGCTTTTGAAATCTACATATTTTTTTTATCAAATTAGAATTTTGTTTTGTTTCCAACGCAACCAACGTATTGAACATCCCCAAAACGATGTAAATCAACCACCAAATACGAGTTGACCAAATTCGGACAGGAGACATAAGGAACGAAATTCAGCTGCTACTTATCAAATTACGTTTCATACCAGGTACAATTTATTCGTACAGAAGTCCTACCTTGACATATTCTTTTGCTTTGCATATACTTTATCGCCTGCAAAACGCAACAATACGTATGGTTTTGCTTTAAGTCAGAAGGCGAAAACTTTTGAAGGCAGCGGGCCTAATCCAAGATCGACTCAGTATCATCAGCGGGGTTTAGTAATAATTAACTTTAAATTCCGTTTGCTCTTAACTTCTTATATTTACGTAGCTATTTGGTTGTTTAGCTATGGCTTCCCATCAGTTCAAAAGAAAGGATTTGGGTTTAGTTTTTCCCATCAAAAGTGGCCACTTTTCTAAAAAAGGGGTTCCCCGGTTATTTTTGCTTGACGAGTCGGATCCGACTTGCGAGTTGCTGACCCCCGCTTTAAGTAAATGAACAAAAGATTTTCCTTTGCTGAAGACTGACAGACCAAAAAAAATGTATAAACTGTGTTTCAATAATGGCGTCTTCCTAAAAACGGCACTGCATATTTAACATTAAAATACTATCCAGGCGACTTTCAAAGTTCCGTTTTAAGTAGAAGGATTGATTTACCACGAGAAACGCAAGATTTATCAGACATTGCTCCTTCTGGAGATATTGCTACAGGAACTGTAACGGTTTCATATATTCCAGTATCAGGCATTACTCCTTCTGGGGATATTGCTACAGATACTGAAACGGTTTCAAATATTCCAGTATCAGGCATTGCTCCTTCTGGAGATAATGCTACAGATACTGAAACGGTTTCATATATTCCAGTATCAGGCATTGCTCCTTCTGGAGATGTTGCTACAGATACTGAAACGGTTTCAAATATTCCAGAATCAGGCATTGCTCCTTTTGGAGATATTGCTACAGATACTGAAACGGTTTTAGTTACTCCACAATTAGGCACCGCTCCTTCTGGAGATACCGCAGACGGTGTTCAACGTGAATTCGTTGCAGGACATACGTTACTCTAGCATTAGTTGGAAATACAATACTTACACGCAATACACAACAGAAAAGCAGACTGTTTCGGAGTATCCAAAGCGTAACTTGTTAACCGACATTCGGTTAATACTTCGTGTTTTATGCCATATGTATTTTATTTCTGCAAAACTATTTTGTGTCCGTTCTGGCATGTTTTTCGTATCCTTTTGTATGTATATACAACAAACATTGATTTTTGTTTTCCATCGATGGTAGTTTTATAGTGTTTAGTGTTATTTGTGTCAAATTCTACCTCTTTCCTAAACCCCTCTTTTGGGGCATTAGTTGGTTTAACACTATCATTACTATTCTTTCGAGAGTGTTGTTGCTTGGCATGTTAAAAGAATATGATCGACAACGCCTATTTACCGACTCAATGTTTGCATAGCATCATTGCACCACCTTAATGTATTGGCTCTGTTTATGCCCTTCGCCTGGCAACGGGAACTGCTGTGTTGTCAGGTAAATCATTCACCATTAAGAATACTGACTCTAAATCAAAACTGTTGACCTACCCGTGCCAAATTAAAGGATTTGTAATGTTGCGCAACCTTTACAAGTAAGGCCAAAGGGCACAACCTTTACAAGTTTGCGGCTCACCAAATGTACAAAATGTTGTTTCCCAGTGGCACACGCAGAAGCTTTTAAAGTGGTACGCAAGTAGCATTTTGCTGTACACAAGCCAGATAATAAAATGCAACCAATCTGACCCAACTGATCAGTCATGGTTTTCGGCGAACTCATGTCTTGAACGTTTTTTGGATTTGACACAGACTCATTGGTACAAGCCTTCGAAAGGCAAACCATACACAAGCACCATTGCCCGCACATGCCAGCTTTGTATAAGAATTCGCCAGTTTGGCCACGATTAGGTAAAATAAACAAACGTCCATTTTTGGAATCAGCTCTTAAGATTCAAGCAGACCAGTGATCAAGGGTATTAGTATGCCGTGATCGCTGGTTTGTTCAAACTTTTCATGGCTGATCCCAGTAATTAATATTTGTTTATCGTAGTTTGTTTGGAAAAATACAGCTCGTGTTTCACAAAATGTTGAATCAAGAAAGTAATGAGCAGTAAGTGACTTCAACGTGGAATCTCAATTGTGACAAAAATGCTTCGAAAGTGGAAATAACGGTAAATCAACTGAATAACTGAAAGAAAACATGTAATTTTGTGACATTTTAAAAATGATATTAAGAACATGTTGCGTTGTAAGTATCATATTTCATTATTATGTCAATACGGCTATAGGAAATTCGAAAATAAGGTTATGACTAACACTTTTTCTAAATATAGCTAAAAAAAATTAAAATTTTAATATAGCCTAAACAAACTTTTTTTTATTGTAGTTTATTAGTCGTTTTTTGCAAGCAAAATTAGTAACTGGTTCAAAAACAAGCAAGTGATTTTACAAACCCATTCAGCAGTTTATCACTGATAACAAGCATGTTTGTGCATCAGGGAACAAGTAGTTTTATAAGCTTAATTAGTTTTTTTAGCAGAGATTGTTTGCACGGTGACACGGCATTTTGAAAACAAATAAAATCAGCAAACATGACGTTTTCTATGTGACTTGCATCATGTGCCAACTTGCTCTTAAGGTCATCACGTACTAATCACCAAATATGGTCAGGAGTCGCATCGCACCACCTTAAACGCAAACAAGAAACTGCATAAAACGCTACGTTTGGGAACCACAGGGTTTAGAGTAGCAGCAATGCCCGAACAGGAAACACACCGGTAAGTTTAAACAAATAGTGTACGACTCTTTTGTGTTCTTGTGGGTAAATGCTGTTGGATCGGTGGTTTATTACTAACGTTGATATAGCTTAGATGATATAAATACTTTGTAAGTTATAACCTAAGCCTTTGTTTGATACTTGCTGTTTAATAACTTTTTTTATCTTTACTTTTATAACAAGTTATATATATGTTTTTGTCACAGATTTGACCCAGGTTCCCAAAACAACCAAATGGTTGAAAATCCCCGAAACGAAGATAACCAAACGATGAATATTCAAATTCATCCCAATTCAAACATAAGAAACAATGAAAGAAATTTAGCTGCTACTAGTCGAGTTATTTGCTGTATCGGGTATGTTGTCTACAGTTTTACTTTGTCAGGCAAAAGTATTGTTTTAAATTTAGATTAAAACTTTTACTTGCACCTTATAGCCACTACTTAAATGTAAAACTAAACAAAATCTTCGGTAATTTTGTCCAGTCATTTTGTGAAGGTAACAAATTGTTTGTACAGTAAGTTTTCATGTGTTTTAGAAAATATATCAGCAGGAAGTCAAATTATTGTCGTTGTCATATGTTCGTTTGTTAAATACAGCCCCACCAATATCCATTTAGTGGCTCCACCTTTATTTGTATATTGGTCATGTGGCGCTGTCACAAGATCAGACTGACAACCTATGTTTGCTGTAACATTTGGGTTAATCATTAATCCTAATGACAGTGCACAAACTAATAGGCTTATAACTACAGGGTTGTTCAAACATAACATTACCTCAAAACAACGTACTGTTATCAAAGGAAATTCACTGACAATCTTTTTGCAGCCTAAAACAGTTGCAATTAAAAAACTGCGTAAAATAGGAATATATTAATGGATATTGAAAAGATGTGTCGGTTTCGTTTAGGCACCATGCAAGTACCATCAAACTAAGGTTATTGATGCAAGACTAGAAACAAAATCCAAGTAAACATCAAACAGAAGCTTTGTACTAACAGGCTTAGCATTGTTTTGCCATTAATAAACAGTAATTATTTTTCCAGGCACCCGATGTCGAGACAGTACAGCTGGGCCTCTGGCTCGCTGACAAATATGCATCCTTCAGATGACATTCCAGACCAGGCAAGTTTGGAATTGAGAAGATGGTGGATTCGTCCACACGAGAATGCCCCCGTAGCCATGGTTCGAATGCTGCAACCAGGCACTACTCCTTCGGGAGATGGTTCAGAGGACCAAGAAATGGTCCCAAACCTACAAAGATGCATTGCTCCTTCTGGAGATATTGCAATATTGACTCAAACTGAAATAGTTATTCCACAAACAGGCATTGCTCCTACGGGAGATACGACAGATTACACATTAAGGATATTTTAAATAATCTATATTTTGAAAAACCCCTATAGTCCTGATTCGCAGTATGTGAATCGAAATTTGTTGACCGGTATTCGGTTATATTTGCATTTTTATTTTACGGTTTTGCGTATACATTCATTATTTATATATTTTTGTATATGTTATTAAATACACATTCATTTCGCATTTTATTTGTTGGTTTACTGACAGTAATAAAAAACACCAAAATAGTCGATGGACATCTGTTGTTGCAACCTAGTTTTATTTCGAAAGCTGTTTGAAAAGGGGTTTGAATCCAGTAATATTTACCCTTGTGTTTCTCAAAACGTTGAATCAAGAAAGTAGTGAGCATTTGTCTCTTGTCAGGCAAATGAGCAAAACAAAAAGCATGGAAATTTTAAAATCTTAACAAAATCATGTAACGTTGTGATTCACTCTGTCCATCAAAACGGGTTCCTCTTACTACGTTGTTCAATTTCAACAATAGCCAGGGCCCTGGACCTCAAAAGAAATCGTAATTAGAGTCAAGAAAAACGCCCGGGAAACTCTTTGATTCGGAGAAAGACGAAAATCAGGTTTTGGCCAATACCTCTGACTTCAACAAAAAATAAAAGCATGAAAACAAACAAGACTTTTATTGCAGCTCATTAGTCGTTTTTGTAAGCAGCGCAATTAGTACTTGGCTCAAAAACTTTAAACTAAACAAAGCAATTTTACCAACCAGTTCACCAATTTATCACTTCTAACAAGCATGTTTGCGCATCAGGGAACGAGTAGTTTTTTTTTAACAAGGATTGTTTACACGGTGACACGGCACTTTGAACACAATAAGACGAATATACAGTATAATTCTACCACAGGCAGTAACAAGTGACAATAGTTGGTTTACAAAACCTAACAAAATATCAACCTAATACAGGTAAAATGGATCTCGTTTCGACAACTTCGAAACTTTCTTGGTTCCAATCAAGTTAAGTACGAATTGCTCGTCAAAACTGATAACTGTGCAAAACCTGCGTACAAAAATAAATTCTAAAGGTTTACATGTAGAGGAAGTACATCCAAACCTGTAGAAATACTTTTTACGCAGCCTATGCACAGTTGTCTTTTTTGACGAGCAATTCGTACTTAACTTGATTGGAAACAAAAGGGTGTGACTCATCACACATCTTCGTCAGATACGTCTCCCGATGGTGGTATTCTCGAGAGACATTCTAAAAACAAAGAAACAGTTCGATAACATACAACCGCTATTGTCACATAATGTGATGTAACAATCAGAGCAGCTTCAGTTAGGTGAGAGAATGCGATCAACTGTCATATGCGTACGCAACAAAAGCGTCCTAAAGGTATTTGCCAATGAGTCAACTTATTGACAGTTCTTTGTTTAAAATTTCGTGTGAACAAGTTAGTTTTTGTCAATTGCAGAAGACCATTGCAAATGCAAAATAAAATTCGAAACATCATGCCTATTTTAAAACATTCTGCATGTCACCAAAATACACTTGAATAAATGAAACACTATTTCGACAACGTATCGAAATGTTTATGAGTATGCTAGTTGTTAAATATTTTGAAAAGTTTGGCAGTTTACTTTCAAAACACACCGGTTAGTGGGAATATAACATCAAACAATGTAAATACTTTAACAAACAAAATGTTTGCTATATGTATCTGACAAGGAACTACAAAAACTGTATTTTAGGTTTAAGTGCACCAACAGCTACAACATAGCAACAGCAAGCCATTGCAGACCAGCAAAAAGCAGTCGTCACAGTTGAGTTGCTAGAGTCACGAGGTATTGCGCCGCATACTATCCGATTACGTCATCCTGTCAAAAACACGAAAAAAAAACTTTTCCATTACAGCCGCTTCTGACGTTTGTGCGTGGGTGTGAAAGTTTATCATTAACTGTTGCCTAGCAGGAATCGCTTGTCTCTATATCATACTTGTAAACAATACAACTTGTGAGAGTTTACGTACTAAAATTTTGTATTGATCGTAAATTCACCTTTTATAGGAATGTTTCCACTTTCTTGTCCATTAAAGAATCGGCACGAATTGCTGTGAAGTAGGCGATCCCGTGTCAAGTCTGTAGTTACGTTGCAACTAAAACAAAT
The DNA here is from genome assembly GCA_003260075.1 of Phallusia mammillata. Classification (NCBI taxonomy): domain Eukaryota; kingdom Metazoa; phylum Chordata; class Ascidiacea; order Phlebobranchia; family Ascidiidae; genus Phallusia; species Phallusia mammillata. The sequence goes on along the minus strand of QLIY01000781.1, from coordinate 29,062 downwards.
TAGCAAACACGAAAAAAACAAGTTACTACGTTGTACACTACATTTACAATACGCCAATTTTTACAATAGGTTGCATACAATATAAAACACGCCGGCCTTTTCAACATATTTTTAGCAGCTAACATGACTGTCTACCCCAGGGGTGGGCAACCTGCGGCCCTTCATTAAAGGTTGTGCGGCCCGCAGAGACGTTAGGATTTCAAAAGTACTGACAAACAAGTCCAATTATTACATATTTTGGAGCTGATTAATGCGCCTGATGCTAGCTTTCTGCGATCTGGCAAAATGTGGCTAGAATCTAATACGAATTATACTTGTAGTTAAGCATATTTGGTAAGAAACAATACAAAATCACTTTGTTTCGTGCACATGTGCGGCCCGCGTTCCAATTTTGACATTTATAATTGGCCCTGGGGGGGGGGAATACAAAGCAAAATCACTTTGTTTCATGCACATGTGCGGCCCGCGTTCCAATTTTGACATTNACTGTCTACCCCAGGGGTGGGCAACCTGCGGCCCTTCATTAAAGGTTGTGCGGCCCGCAGAGACGTTAGGATTTCAAAAGTACTGACAAACAAGTCCAATTATTACATATTTTGGAGCTGATTAATGCGCCTGATGCTAGCTTTCTGCGATCTGGCAAAATGTGGCTAGAATCTAATACGAATTATACTTGTAGTTAAGCATATTTGGTAAGAAACAATACAAAATCACTTTGTTTCGTGCACATGTGCGGCCCGCGTTCCAATTTTGACATTTATAATTGGCCCTCCAGTAACAAAGGTTGCCCACACCTGGTCTAGCCCCAAACATGCCGTTGGCATTGCTTTTCTGCACAGTAGGCTTTTTTAAACATGTTTTGACAACAAAGAACATCTTGCATTGCAATGTTAAAATATACATGTTGTTAACTTTGCAATGTCAAAAAATTTTTAAATCCCACCTGAAACAGCGCAAGTTACTTCCAGATCTTGTGTACAGATACCGGGGGGGGGGCAAATTGTAAATCCCACCTGAAACAGCGCAAGTTACTTCCAGATCTTGTGTACTGTACAGATACCAACCAGCAGCAGCTAATTCAATGGCGTCCACTCTTGTGGTGCAAGGCAGTGTGAGAAAAGTACTCAACCGTGTTATTTCGCTTTTCGGATTTCGAATCCCTCTGAAACAATGCAATAATAAAAAGTATTAAATTTGGAAAAATCACATTTAACACATTTGCAAAGTTATTTTTGGTGCATTGTTTTGGACCCACAAACATTAGTTCTTCAAACTGAGCTTTTGACAGTGATTTGTGATTACAATTGTTTTATATAGAATATGCTGAAACTATTATTCCCAAACATTATGCAATGCACAGCATCTAAAAGAACTTTACAATACACCTTTTACAGTAATTGTGTACTTAATAAACTTCTACAAACTTGTAATTCACAAAAACGAGAACAAAGCAATTCACTAAAGTAAAAACAATCACTGCAAACTAATACATTTTGCATTTACCTGTTATTTTCCTGACAAGACATCGCTGCTACCTGGCGGTATACACGATGCTATAAACTCAAAAAGAGCAAGCCTCAGAGGTGTTGGCTCTCTTTTGTGCAGTTGCCGTAAGTTTTTCTCTTGAACCATGAACCGTGTCACCCAAATATGGGCACAGAACCGGTTACCTATAGGGTGTTACAAAAATAACGGGGGGGGGGCCAATGCAAACTAATATATTTAAACATTTACCTGTTATTTTCCTGACAAGACATCGCTGCTACCTGGCGGTATACACGATGCTATAAACTCAAAAAGAGCAAGCCTCAGAGGTGTTGGCTCTCTTTTGTGCAGTTGCCGTAAGTTTTTCTCTTGAACCATGAACCGTGTCACCCAAATATGGGCACAGAACCGGTTACCTATAGGGTGTTACAAAAATAACATATTACAAATGTGAAATATTAGGCTGATGAGCAGTAGCACTCGTACTGTAGCGAGGTGCTACCGCATTTGCAACATTGCATGTTAAAATATCTCTTGCAAGTTGCAACAATGTCACGCACAGGAAGGTAAAACGAGGTTTTGTCCAAGTTTTCGAACCCGTTTGCGGTTTTTAAATTGGTTCAAGGACCAGTTTTTTAACTTTATTTCTACGCATTTTTATCTGGTCTGATCAAACTCCAACAAAGTTTGGCTGTTCACCGCGCAATAGTACATTACTTGTCATTTTGACACGCCCTATAGCTTAAAAACCGATAATCTGTACATATCTTTGGACTTGACCTGTTTGAAATTAAAACGTTGCATGTTGGTACAAAAATCACGATACTAAATATTCTCTGCAAGAAGATAGCCAATACGTGTCGAAACGTTGCAATGTTTTGTACTCAGATATTAGCTTGTATCTTCTTGCTGACAACCCTGTATTATTTTACAAGGGTTAAGAGGTGCCATTAACTAAGTCTGCTTGGGGACACCACTGTAAGTAAGTGTAGTTTTAAAAAATAAGGTTTACCACTTGGCAACCTGGTTAAACATAATGTTCAGGAACTATTGCTGGAATTGTTTGCTAGTATTGACTTGCTGTAAAATATACATATATATATATCAAGCCGCTTGTAGTCAAGCAGATAAAACAAAATAATAATTTCAGTGTTCTAAACCAGCAGTCTGCAGAGTATGCCAGCTGCACGCGCGATTTTTTTTAAACAAAGTTTTTGGGGTTTGCACGCGTGAATTTTGCACCAAAGGCGTCTAATTGGGCTTTTATGACCTCTTTTACTTGATTTGCGCCTGCTGAAATTGGTCTTGCACGCGCGCACGCGGGACATATAGGTCCTGCACGCGCGAGATCTCGTCGGGAACTGCCATGTTCTGCAGACTGGCCACTTCTAAATACCTCTTACGTGTTGATGGGTGTTAGCTGCTGTGATGCATGCGTTAGGCGTTTTTAAGAGTCCGTTACGTTCAATAGGTCATTACAAATACCATTTTCTTTTATGTACAAAGCAGTTTGAATGGCCCCATTCAATTTTAAATATTTTTGCCTTTGCTTTCCAAAATCGGTTGAAATGCACGAATCTTGCATACTGGTTGTGTCGTAAATGTTTTTTTCATTTACGACATAACCATTACGCGCTACGACCCAGTGACCAATCAATAACACAAAAACATTAAAACTTGTATACCTGTATTTAGGCGACACGCTTCCCGAACACAAGGAAAAAAGTCTTTACAAATGAACAAGTAGCGTCTACACCCTTTGGGTCTGCTCTTTTGAGTTTTCGACGTCGTGTATACCAGCAGGTAGCAGCGATGTCTGGTCAAGCAATGAACAGGTAAATTAAGAATAAAACTCGTTTAAATAGGCTTTTGAACTTTTATGAATATTGTAGAGTAACGAGGGTGGTGCTTTTTCCAACAAGGGTGTGTATAGTACGCAAATACAAAGTTGTATTCAAATAAGTTGATTTAAACATCGAGTTAAACCATTCGACTTTAAATAAAAAAATTAACGCAAACCAATTAAAAAATCGCAATATGTTTGTGATCGCATAATATGTTTGTGATCGCATTGTATATTAATTACCTTAGGCTAAGTAAGCAAGTGCCAACGGTAGAGGGGTTATGACAGAAATGGGGGGGGGGCTTTAAACATCGAGTTAAACCATTCGACTTTAAATAAAAAATTTAACGCAAACCAATTAAAAAATCGCAATATGTTTGTGATAGCATAATATGTTTGTGATCGCATTGTATATTAATTACTTTAGGCTAAGTAAGCAAGTGCCAACGGTAGAGGGGTTATGACAGAAATCTTTCAACGTCGAACGTTTAGTGATAACTGAGTGTTGTAAATGTACCCTTAATCGGAATCTTTTAGTTGGTACCATGTCCTCTATTAATGCAAATATCGCAACAATTATATGCGCATCAGCATTTCGCAACAAAAAGCTTAGATTTTAGCAGCAAATGTAATTTACTAAAGTTCTGACCTTTAGCTTTAGTGTTTAATACTAAAAATTACATTTTCTCTTCGTTTAGGGTGACAGAAGGTCACAACAATGGAGTTGGAAATCCGAAAAGTGAAGTTTACAGGCTTAGTACTTTTCTCACGTTGCCTAAAAGCTTGGGAGCAAATCCCATTGAATTAGCTGCTGCTGGTTGGTATCTGTACACAAGATCAGGAAGTAACTTGCGCTGTTTCAGGTGGGCATAAAAAGCACTTAAAGCAAGTAATATTTAAATAAAAAGAAAGATTCTTTGTTGTAAAACGACTTATGGAGGTTCTATAGAACAGTGTACTGTTGGCGAAAAATTATGATAGCTGGTAAACCTGTAATAAAAAAGTGTAGCCAATACACATACATCTACATCAAGCAAGCGCATTGTTTACTGTATATCAAGTAAAGTGTTTTACTACTTTACGTTGCTGTACATTATTTTCTTCAATTTTTTCGGGGGGGGGGTTTGGGTGCAAATCCCATGAAATTAGCTGCTGCTGGTTGGTATCTGTACACAAGATCAGGAAGTAACTTGCGCTGTTTCAGGTGGGCATAAAAAGCACTTAAAGCAGGGGGGGGGGGGGGGGGGGGGGGGGGGGGGGGGGGGGGGGGGGGGGGGGCGGAACTAAACGGCGACGCGAATACTTCACACATGCAAGCTGATACTGCTTCATTGTGTTGGAAAATTTTACAGCGATGGCGCAATATCACGTGATGTTATTCGATCCGTACCGGCCGTATACTTTTTCGGATAAAATGTTTTAATATATTTTGCTTATGCATCCGGGGATAATATACTAATGTTTGCGTTTTTGTTTCTGAATATTAGTAGTTTTAAAAGAACGGTCCGTGATTAAATTTTAAGTTCAAAAACGGTCCACAGTGCAAAAGAGGTTGCCGACCTGTGCCGTAAAAAATATTGGTTATTATGGAAATTTATTCACGATACAGTCGAAATAATTCCTGTCTTTACTTCATGTTGTGTTGTAGGGTTTTGTATCGGGGGGGGGGATTTATATTTATATTATGGAAAGAAATAATTCCTGTCTTTACTTCATGTTGTGTTGTAGGGTTTTGTATCCGTCACAAACATATTATTTACACGACTTAATGCCGAAATCTTTATTGTTTATAGATTTTCTCTCCATGGTACCACCGTCGGGAGATTTGTCTGACGAGGAAATGTGAGACCTCATTCGTCGTGAATGAGATGGTTTGGTTTAGGCTCTGCAACCAGGCATTCCCATCAGAAAGTACCCTTGGTAAATGTTGTGCATTCAGGCAATCTCAACCTAGAGAGCCCATTGGGTGTGTTGCACAACCAGGCAAGCTCATCTCAAAGAGCAACGTGTTGTGCAACCAGGCATGCTCGTCAAAGAGAGCCCATGGTACGTGTTGTGCCACCAGGTATGCTCGTCAAAGAGTACCCGTGCTACGTGTTGTGCAACCAGGCAATCTTATCAAAGAGAGCCCATGGTACGTGTTGTGCATCCAGGCCTGCTCATCAAAGAGAGCCCATGGTACGTGTTGTGCAACCACGCAATCTCATCAATGAAAGCCCATGGTACGTGTTGTTCAACCAGGCCTGCTCATTAAAGAGAGCCCATGGTACGTGTTGTGCAACCACGCAATCTTATCAATGGGGGGGGGGGTATAGAGCGCATGGTACGTGTTGCGCAACCACGCAATCTCATCAAAGAGAGCCCATGGTACGTGTTGTGCAACCACGCAATCTTATCAATGAGAGCCCATAGTACGTGTTATTTATCCAGGCAATCTCATCAAAGAGAGCCCATGGTACGTTTTGTGCATCCATGCATTCTCTCATATAGAGCGCATGGTACGTGTTGCGCAACCAGGCAACCTCATCTTGGGGGGGGGGGATGCATTCTCATCATATAGAGCGCATTGTACGTGTTGCGCAACCAGGCAACCTCATCTTATTGAGCGCATGGTACGTGTTGCACAAACAGGCAATCTCTCCAAAGAGAGCCCATGGTACGTGTTGTGCAACCAGGCAATCTCATCAAAGAGAGCCCATGGTACGTGTTGTGCAACCAGGCCATCTCATCAAAGAGAGCCCATGGTACGTGTTGCGCAGCCAGGCATTCTCATCAAAGAAAGCCCATGGTACTTGTTGTGCAACCAGGCAACCTCATCTTATTGAGCGCATGGTACGTGTTGCACAAACAGGCAATCTCATCAAAGAGAGCCCATGGTACGTGTTGTGCAACCAGGCAATCTCATCAAAGAGAGCCCATGGTACGTGTTGCGCAGCCAGGCATTCTCATCAAAGAAAGCCCATGGTACTTGTTGTGCAACCAGGCAACCTCATCTTATTGAGCGCATGGTACGTGTTGCACAAACAGGCAATCTCATCAAAGAGAGCCCATGGTACGTGTTGTGCAACCACGCAATCTCATCAAAGAAAGCCCATGGTACGTGTTGTGCATCCAGGCATTCTCATCAAAGAAAGCCCATGGTACGTGATGTGCATCCAGGCAATCTCATCAAATAGAGCCCATGGTACGTGTTGTGCAACCACGCAATCTCATCTGAAAGAGCCCATGGTACGTGTTGTGCAACCACGCAATCTCATCAAAGAGAGCCCATGATACGTGTTGTGCAACCACGCAATCTCATCAAAGAGAGTCATTGGTACGTGTTGTGCATCCAGGCAATCTCATCAAAGAGAACCCGTGGTACGTGTTGTGGAACCAGGCCATCTCATCAAAGAGAGCCCGTGGTACCTGTTGTGGGGGGGGGGGGGGGGGGGGGGGGGGGGGGGGGGGGGGGGGGGGGGGGGGGGGGGGGGGGGGGGGGGGGGGGGGGGGGGGGGGGGGGGGGGGGGGGATGATACGTGTTGTGCAACCACGCAATCTCATCAAATAGAGCCCCTGGTACGTGTTGTGCAACCACGCAATCTCACCAGAGAGAGCCATTGGTACGTGTTGTGCATCCAGGCAATCTCATCAAGGAGAGCCCGTGGTACGTGATGTGGAACCAGGCCATCTCATCAAAGAGAGCCCGTGGTACCTGTTGTGCAACCAGGCAATCTCATCTGAAAGAGGTCATGATACATGTGATGCAACCTGGCCTTCTCATCAAAGAGAGCCCATGGTACGTGTTGTGCAACCACGCAATCTCACTAAAGAGAGCCCGTGGTACCTGTTGTGCAAGCAGGCAATCTCATCTGAAAGAGGTCATGATACATGTTATGCAACCCGGCCTTCTCATCAAAGAGAGCCCATGGTACGTGTTGTGCAAACAGGCAATCTCACCAAAGAGAGCCCTTGGTACGTGTTGTGCAACCAGGCCTTCTCATGAAGGAGAGCCCATGGTACGTGTTGCGCAACCAGGCATTCTCATCAAAGAGGGCCAATGGTACGTAGTTTGCAACCAGGCAATCTCATCAAAGAGGGCCCATGGTGGGATGTGCAACCAGGCATTCTCATCATAGAAGGCTCATGGTGTGTTGTGCATCCAGGCATGCTCTTTAATAAGAGCCCATCGTACATGTCGTGCAACCAGGCATTCTCGTTATAGAGTGTAATCTACGTGTAATGCAAAATCTAGTGATAAAAAAAACTAGACGTGATTCGCAGTATGTGAATCGATCCTTGTTGACCCATATTTGGTCACTACTTTGTATTTGTATTTTTTGTATGTTAGTTTTCTGTTGATGTATGTTTTGTAAAACGTAGCTATGTTTATCACATTTTACTTATCTGTTGGTCGCAATATAATCAGCAAAGCATTTTTGCAAATGTTATTTGGATATGTCTAGCAATTTGAGCGCAAATCCCATTAAAGAGGCTTTAAAGAGAGATGTTAACGTTACATCACATGGATTATACAGTGAACAAGGTAATCGTGACGTTACTGTACAATTGTGCAGAAGGTGTTACATCGCGACAAATGACAATCGAGTTCGAGTTTGGTTACTGACGAAGTAATATGTTTAAATCAATCGTTGCACCCTATAAAACCCGCAAACATGACGTTTTTTATTTGACTTTGTTCAACTTGCCCTTAATCTCATTACTTACACATCACCAAGTATGGACAGGAGTTGCATAACACCAGCTTAAACGCTTTTTTTGCGTCAACGATGAAAAATCCCCGCAAAGCCACGCAAATATGAACCATTTTGTCCGTTTAAAAACACAAAAACGGCCGAGGCTAAAAACAATACACCAGATATGTAAACAATGCAGACATCGTTAAAGTAGGTTGTTTAGACATTTGCTTTGACTATGTCAACTTTCCTTCTTAGAAAGACATCACGTTTTTTTTTTGGGGGGGGGTCAAGTGCCCCCTCTTGCCCCTACGTGCCGGCGCCCATGCTGATGTATGGGTCTTTTGTGTATTTGGCTTCTAATGCTCTTGGTTGTTTATTATTACTAACTCCGTTGATATAGTTGATATAAGTTATATCACCTAAACCTTTGAAATGTTACTCGTTCCAAACAAAACACAGACACTTTGCTGTATTTTGCCCCATAAATCGGCTTTGTAACTGTAGTGAGTATGTTAAGATTTAAAAGGGTATTTTCGTTTCGTTCCAAACCCACGTTCGTTAAATTAATACACAAATACTACGTTTTATTATGCTTGGTTTGTTGTTAAGAGCGCGTTAAAGCTTTTAAGATAAATTTGGTGTTTAAAAATGCAGACATCGTTAAAAATGTTTAAAATGTTTAGAAGTCTACCTTTCTTCTAAGCTTCTTGGGGGCAATAGTTGGTTTAACTCCGTCGTTATTCTTCCAATGAGAGTGTTGTTGCTTGCCATGTTGAATAAATTAAAGTTGCTAAAATAAAAAAAACGTTTCGAGTCTAATGTTATAATCAGAAAGGACCTTTGCTGGTCGCTTAAAGCCTCCTAAAATAGAAATCACAAGAAAGTTTACACCAGTTTGAAAGTTCGATACGACGTAGAAACCGGTGGGGGGGGGGGCTGAAATATTCCGATGAGCCCCCCCAAGCCGCTTTTGATTCCAAAAATCGGGTCAAAACGTGGTGTTTCCGATTCTGGTTGAAACCGGTATATACGGGGGTAGAAGCTAGAACTCACGCAAAGCCGGATTTTTTTTCCATTTTTTGCAGCCTTTGGTTTGTTTCAAGTCTATGCCCCACTGTATTTGCACTGTTTATGACCGGGGGGGGGGTTAGAAGCTAGAACTCACACAAAGCCGGATTTTTTTTCAATTTTTTGCAGCCTTTGGTTTGTTTCAAGTCTACGCCCCACTGTATTTGCACTGTTTATGACCTTCGCCTGACAACGGGAACTGCTGTCTCTGGGTACATGTTTTCGCTGTGTTGGCATGTAAATCCTTTATCATTAAAAATATTGAATGTAAATTAAAAGTGTTGATCTAAATTACTTTTGTCAAATTGAAGTATTTGTTATGTGATAAGGTCAGTGGGTACAACCTTTACAAGCTAACTGTGGCTCACAACATTTGTACGAAATTTTGTTTGGGGCGCACTTTAAACAATAAAAATTTACCAGAAAATTTGTTTCGAATTCATGAGCGACACTGTTTTTGTACCAAACAAAATTAAACCGGATATTAACCGTTGTCATGCTTACACGTATTTTGTGGCCAAGCTCCACAACAATGGTTTTGAAGCTTAGTTCTTTGACATGCTTTGTTAAACCATCGCACCTTGAAAAATCAGTAAACATGACGTTTTCTACGCGACTTGTATCATGTCCCAACTTGCCCTTAACGTTATCACGTACACACCACCAAATATGGACAGGAGTTGCACCCACCAGATTAAACACAAACAATGGAAGTGAACGCCTCTGCATAAAACAGGATGTTCGGCAACCACAGAGTTCAGAGTAGCAGCAATGCCCGAACAGGAAGCAATTCGGTAAGTTTGAAAGACTATAGTGCATGACTCTTTTTTGCTTGGTTTGTAACGTTTTTGTTGGTGTATTACTAACTTCATTCAATTACAATTTAGATGATATAACTTGTATAACCTAAACCTTTGTTTCATATTTGTTGTTTTAAGCATTTAAAATAGGTTGGATTCTGATCAAGTTTTACACTGATGAATAACTTTTTGTTTTATCGTTACTTCTATAACAAATTACATAAATTATTTATTTTGTCACAGATTTACCTCTGGTTCCCAAAACAACCAAATGGCTGAAAATCCCCGAAACGAAGATAACCAAATGATGAATATTCAAATTATTAATCCCAATTCAAACATAAGAAACAATGAAAGAAATTTAGCTGCTACTAGTCGATTTATTTGCTGTGTCAGGTATGTTGGCTCTAGTTTTATACGTTGACAGGCAAAAGTATTGTGTAAATTGAGATTGCAACTTTTACTTGCACATTAGCCACCACTTAAATGTAAAATTCAACAAAACCTTCGGCAATTTTGTCCAGTGGTTAAGATAAAAAAAGTTTTGTACAGTCAGAGTGTTTTAGATATATATCAGCAGGAACTCAAAGTGTTTGTCTTTTCATATGTACGTTTGTTCAAACACCGGCCCATCAATATCCATTTTGTGGCCCCATCTGAGTCATGTGACGTTGTCACGTGGTCAGTATACCCTTGGTTGCGACAACCTATGTTTGCTGTAACATTTAGGTTAATCATCAATCCTAATGACAATGCACAAAATAATAGGCTTGACAACAGGGTTGATCAAACATAACCGTGTCTTACAACAACACAAAAATATATCTCCTTTACTACTCTCTTTTTGCTATGCCTAAAACAGTCGAGATTAATAAAACTGCAAACAAATTGAGAAGATATTGTCTGCTAAAAAGGTGTGTTCTTTTAGGCACCAGTTACCATCAGACTATCCTCAGTGAAGCAGACTAAGAAAACAAAAAGGCTTTAGCAGTTTAGCATTGTTTCCCATTTATAAACTCTATAAATTATTTTTCCAGACACCCGATGTCGAGACAGTACAGTTGGGCCTCTGGCTCGCTGACAAATATGCATCCGTCAGATGACATTCCAGACCAGTTAGCAAGTTTGGAATTGTTGATTCGTCCTCTCGTAAATGTACCCGTAGCCATGGTTCGAATGCTGCAACCAGGCACTACTCCTTCGGGAGATGGTTCAGAGGACCAAGATATGGTCCCAAACCTACAAAGATGCATTGCTCCTTCTGGGGATATTGCGATATTGACTGAAACGGAAATAGTTATTCCACAAACAGGTATTGCTCCTACAGGAGATACAACAGATGACACACTAAGGACATTGTAAATAACCAATATTTTGGAAAACCCCATAGCCCTGATTCGCAGTATGTGAATTGAAATTTGTTGACCGATATTCGGTTATATTTGCATTTTTATTTAAGTTTTTGAGTATGAAATCATTATGAGGTTTTTGTGTCCATTGTTACATATGTCTAGGCTATTTTTGTATATGTTGTTAAACGCACATTTATTTCACATTTTATTTGTTGGTTTAGTGACAGTAATAAATACCTCGATGGACATCTGTTTTGCCACGTTGTTTTAGTCGGTTTTGGAAACTGTTTTTATCGTGATTCGAATCACGAAATTTATCTGATTACCTGATAAGAAAATGCATTTTTTCCCTATTTAACACTGCTCCTTTTTACATGACTGAAAATAAAATACTAGAGTCTAGTAACTAGACTGTTTCGAAAAATCCGAATCGTAACTTGCTAACCGAAATTCGGTTACTACTTCGTGTTTAACGCAAAATGTATTTTATTTGAGCAAAAATGTTTTGTGTCCGTTTTGATGTTATCTTTTTGTCTGTATTGTACAGCAAACTTAGTTTTTTGTTTGTCATTCATGGTAATTTTGAGCTGTTTAGTGTTGGTTGTGTCCAATTCTACCTCTTTTCTAAACCCCTTTTTGGTGGCAATAGTTGGCTTAACACTGCCATTATTCTTCCAATGAGAGTGTTGTTGTTTGGCATGTTAAATGAACTAAAGTTGTTAAAATAAAAAAGGGTTTCGACTCTAATTTTGTAATCAGAAACGACCGTTGCTGGTCGCTTGCATCCTGCCGAAATAGAAATAAGTAAGAAGAAAGTTTACACCAGTTTGAAAGTTCGATACGACGTAGAAACCGGTCAAAACCAGTTTGAACCTGAAATATTCCGATGAACCCCCCAAAACCCCCTTTTTATTTTAAAAATCAGGTCAAAGCGTGGTGTTTCCGATTCCGGTAGAAACCGGTTTAAACGGGGTTAGAAGCCAGAACCCACACAAAGCCGGATTTTTTTTTCAATTTTTTGCAGCCTTTGGTTTGTTTCAAGTCTGTGCCTGGTAAGTTAATAAGATGTCCTTTCGACACACAAAAGTCAAGATGTCCTTTTATGCAACGATGATATGCTTAAAGCTTATCCCCGAGGCCTGGCACCAGCCTACGTGACTTTTGGGGACCGACAACTACTATTTACCGACTCCATTTGTTTACACGGTATTACTGCACCATCTCACTTTATTTGCACTGTTTATGAAAGTTGAAAGTTACCTAGCAACGAAACCTGTTGTGTCTGGGTACAAGTTTTCGCTGTGTTGTCATGTAAATCCGTTATCATTAAAAATACTGACTGTGTTGATCTAAACTACTTTTGCTAAGTTGAAGTGTTTGTTGAATGTTAAGGTCTGTGGGTTCAACATTTACAAGCTAACAGTGGCTCACAAAAGTGTGTAATCTTGTTCAGGGCGCACTTTAAATAAAAATGTACCACCAAATTTTCGAATTTCATGTGATGAGTGTTTTTGTAACCAACAAAATTAAACCAAATGTGTACCGCTGTCATGCTTACATGTATTTTGTGGCGAAGCTATACAAAAATGGCTCTGAAAATTAGTTGAGTGGAGTTGAGTTTATTTCGTTGGTGAAAGAGCACACAGCGACACAATTGGACTAAAACAATCACCAAGCCGAAAATAGCTGACAAGTGTCGGGCACATTTGGTGGATGGTGGTACAACGTGCTTCAGCTACACCGTGTTATCAGGCGTTATGTTGCGGGAGCTGAGTGTGACGAACGGTGAGTTTCTTTAACATGCTTTTCGAAACCATCGCAGCCCATAAAATCAGCAAACATAACGTTTTCTACGTGACTTGTATCATGTTCCAACTTGCCCTTAACGTTATCACGTACACACTACCAAATATATGGACAGGAGTTGCCTCCCACGAGATTAAACACAAACAAGGAAGTTCGGCATAAAACGCTATGTTCGGCTACCACAGAGCTCGCAGTAGCGGCAATGCCTCAACAGGAAGCAATTCGGTAAGTTTAAAACACTGGCGTATGACTCTTTTCTTTAATTTGTTTGTAATGCTCATGCTTCTTTATTACTAATTTATTTGATATGAATGATATAACTTGTATAACCTAAATCTTTGTTTCATGCTTGTTGTTTAAAACATTTAAAATAGGTTGCGTTCTGATTGAGTTTTACTCTGATTAATAACTTTTTTTTTACTTTTATAACAAGTTACATGAATTATTTATTTTTGTCACAGATTTGACCCCGGTTCTCAAAACAACCAAATGGTTGAAAATCACCGAAACGAAAATAACCAAACGATGAATATTCAAAATAATAATCCAAATTCAAACATAAGAAACAATAATAGTAATTTAGCTGCTACTAGTCGGGTTATTTGCTGTATCAGGTATGTTTTCTCTAGTTTTATACGTTGGCATGCAAATGTATTGTTTTAAATTTAGATTGAAACTTTTATTTGCACCTTAGCCACCCATTAAATGTAAAACTAAACAAAATCTTTGGCAATTTGTCCAGTCGTTTTGTCAAGGTAACAAAATATTTGTACAGTGAGTTTCCATGTGTTTTCAAAATTATATCAGCAGGACATCAAAATGTTTGTCGTTGTCATATGTTCGTTTGTTTAAATACAGGTTCACCAACATCCATTTAGTGGCTCCACCTTTGGGTCATGTGACGCTGTCACGTAATCAATATACCTTTGGATGCCACAAAATCAGACTGACAACCTACGTTTGCTGTAACATTTAGGTTAATCATTAATCCTAAACACAGTGCGCAAAATATTAGGCTTAACAATAGGGTTGATCAAACACAACCGTGCCTCAAAACAATACAAAAATACATTTCGATTCCTGGAACAGCCAAGATTAAAAAAAACGCAAACAAATTAGGAAGATAATGGCTGCTAAAAAGATGTGTTCGTTTAGGCACCAGTAACCATCAAATTATCGTCAGTGAAGAAGACTTAGAAAGCAAAAATGCCTTCAAAGGCCTTTTTATGGTGACTTTTAGTCTATTGTTTCGCATTTATAAAGACTAATTATTTTTCCAGGCACCCGGTGTCGAGACAGCACAGATGGGCCTCGAGCTCGCTTATTAGTGTTGAGTCGTCAAATGATGTTCCAGACCAGTTAGTTGTTTTGGAATTATGTAATATACCTTACGTGTATGCTCCCGTAGCCATGGTTCGACTGGTGCAACCAAGCACTACACCTTCGGGAGATCATTCAGATGACCAAAATATGGTCCCAAACCAACTAAGATGCATTGCTCCTTCTGGAGATATTGCGATATTGACTCAAACTGAAATAGTTATTCCACAAACAGGCATTGCTCCTACAGGAGACAGATTAACAAATTAATGATAATATAAATAATCTATATTTGGAAAAAAACAAACCTATGCCTGATTCGCAGTATGTGAATCTAAAATAGTTGACCGATATTCGGTTATTTTTTTGTTCGTTTGTGCTAAGGTTTTGTGTATAAAATTATTATAAATTAAGGTTTTGCGTCCATTGTTACATATGTCCATGCTATCTTTTTGTATGTACTATTAAACACACATTACTTTTCGCATTTTATTTTTTGGTTTACTGACAGTAATAAAAAACACTAGAAGACTGGATGGACATCTTTTGTTTCAACCTAGTTTTATTCGGTTGCGGAAGCTGTTTGAAACGCGATTCGAATCTACAAATATTTACCCAATAAGAAACGTTTCTAGTATTTAAGCTCCATTTAATCCAAAATTTGTTTCATTTTGTTTGAAAAATCATAGAACGCCAGGCCAATTGAAGCCGCCATACCGATTAAAGCCGGTCTCCCAAGCATTGCTATGTAACGGGAAAAAGACCTAAGAAATCTAGCCTGTGGTTGGATTTGAACCTACAACAGAAGCTATTTCGGAACTTGCGCTCTGCCAACTGAGCTACACAGACTCGGTGGTGTACGTGTAAGCACCTCGAAAGGCAAGTCATACAGAAGCACCGTTGCCTACCTATGCCAGCTACGCAACATGAGTTCGTCAGTTTGATGACGAACAAGATTTTAAAGATCTGCCCGAACGATTCATGCAGACCAGCGACAATGGCGCACTCACATATATTGACTATTAGTATGCCGTGATCGCTGGTTTGTACAACCTTTTCATGGCGGATCCCATTAACTAATAATTGTTTATCGTGTAATAGTTTGTTTGAAAAAATACTGCTTGTGTTTAACAAAACGTTCAATAAAGTATTGAGCAGTTTGTGACATCAACGTAAAGTCTCTTGTGAGGTAAATAAGCAAAACAACATAAAACATTGATATTTTTAAAATCATAATAAAATCATGTTACGTTGTGACTCACTCTGTCCATCAAAGCGCTTTCCTCTTGTAACATTGTTCAATTTCAACAAAAGCCTGCACCTCGAAGGGAAATCGTAAGTAATTAGAATCAAGTACAGGGCGCCCGACAAACCCTTACGTTTTGGAGAAATCCGAAAATCAGGTTTTGGCTAGTGTGTCTGACGTCACACAATTTCATAAAGCATACAAAACAAAGACTTTTATTGGAGATCTTTAGTCGTTTTTTGTTGTTGTAAGCAGTGCAATTATTAATTGGCTCAAAAACTTTAAACTAAACAAAGCAAGTGATTTTACCAACCAGTTCATCAACTTAACACTTCCAACAAGCATTTTTGTGCATCAGGGAACAAGTAGTTTATACAGAAAATTAATCAGTTTTTTTCAACATGGATTGTTTATACGGTAACATGGCACTTTGACACAATAAGACGAACATACAGTATAACTCTACCATAGGTAGTAACAAGTGACAATGGTTTACAAAACCTAACAGAATATCAACCTAACACAGGTTAAATGGACCCCGTTTCGACAACTTCGAAACTTTACATGGTTCCAATCAAGTTAAGCACAGGTTGCTCGTCAAAAAAGACAACTGTACAAAACATGCGTTCAAAACGAAATTCTACGGGTTTGCATGTAGAGGAAGTACATCCAAAACTGTAGAAGTTCATCTCACGCAGTCTGTGCAGTTAACTTTTTTGAGAGCAATTTGTACTTAACTTGATTGGAAACAAAAGGCTGTGAATCATCACATTTCCTCGTCAGATACGTCTCCCGATGGTGGTATTCTCGAGAGACATTCTGCAAACAAAGAAACAGTTCGATAACACACAACCGCTATTGTCACCAAATACGACGTAACAATCATGTGAGAGAATGTCATTAAGTGTCATACGACTAAGCAACAAAAGCGGCCTAAAGGCGTTCTTTGTTTCAAAGTTTGTGTGTTTAAGAACAAGTTGCTTTTTATCAATTGCCGAAGACCATTGCTATGCACAATAAAATTAGAAACATCACGCCTAACTAAAAACAAGTTTTATTTTAAAACATTCTGCATGTCACCAAAATGCACTAGATTGAATGAAACACTATTTTTTTGTAGTTTACTTTTGAAACACACCGGTTAGTTGGAATATATCGTCAAACGTTTAAAAATCTTTTACAAATCAAACTGTTTGCTATCTGTATCTGACAAGGAACTATAAAAATTGTATTTTAGGTTTAAGTGCGCACATTGCAACTGCAAGTCATTATGTACGCCAGCGAAAAGCAGTCGTCACAGCTGAGTTGTCAGAGTCACGAGATATTGCGCCACAGGCCATCTGATTACGCCATCCTGCCAGACATAACGGCACAAAACTTTTCCATCACACTCCGCATACTGCCGCTTCTGGCGTTTGTGCGTGGGCGTTTGCTTGTCTTTATACCTTACTTGTAAACAGTACAAGGTATATGTTGGATTATAATGTTACCGAGACGCGCACCTAACCTATTGTTTTGATGTACTGAAATTTTGTATTGTATTGTAAATTAACCTTTTATAGGAATGTTTCCACTTTCTTGTCCATTAAAGAATCGGCACGAATTGCTGTGAAGTAGGCGATCCCGTGTCAAGTCTGTAGTTACGTTGCAACTAAAAGAATATAGCAAACACAAAGTTACTACGTTGTACACTACATTTACAATACGCCCATTTTTAAATTATGGTGCATACAATATAAAACACGCCAGCCTTTCCAACATAATTTCAGCAGCTGACATGGCTGTCTAGTCTCAAACATGCCGTTGGAATTGCTTTTCTGTACAGTAGGCTTTTATAAACATGTTTAACAACAACAACGTTAAAAAAATATTGTAATGTTAAAAAACCTATTGTTAACTTTGCAATGTTAAACAAATTGTAAATCCCACCTAAAACAGCGCAAGTTAATTCCAGATCTTGTGTACAGATACCAACCAGCAGCAGCTAATTCAATGGCGTCCACTCTTATGTTGCAAGGCAGTGTGAGAAAAGTACTCAACCTTGTTATTTCGCTTTTCGGATTTCGAATCCCTCTGAAACAATGCAATAATAAAAAGTATTAAATTTGGAAAAATCACATTTAACACATTTGCAAAGTTATTTTTGGTGCATTGTTTTGGACCCACAAACATTAGTTCTTCAAACTGAGCTTTTGACAGTGATTTGTGATTACAACTGTTTTATAGAACATGCTGAAACTATTATTCCCAAACATTATGCAATGTACAGCATCTAAAAGAACTTTACAATACACCTTTTACAGTAATTGTGTACTTGTAATTTACATAAACGAGAACATAGCAGTTCGCTTACGTAAAAACAACCAATGCAAAGTAATACATTAATCATTTACCTCTTATTTTCCTGACAAGACATCGCTGCTACCTGGCGGTATACACGATGCTTTAAACTCAAAAAGAGCAAGGCTGACGTGGGTTGACACTCTTTTGTGCATTGGCGTTGAGTTTTTCTCTTGTGTTCAAGAACCGTGTCACCCAAACCCACAAGGTGTTTCAAAAATAACGTATTACAAATTACATTTGGAAAATTAAATGAAATAATAGGCTAATTGATAGAAGCACTCTTTCTGTAGCGAGGCGCTAACGCATTTGCAACATTGACCATTAAAATATCTCTTTCAAGTTGCAAGGAGTTAAAACGGGGTTTTGTTCCAGTTCGAACAAACTACCCTGTTCGAACCATTTGGCGTTTTTTTAATTGGTTTGAGGACCAGTTTTGTTAAACTTTATTTCTACGTTTTTTATTTGGCCTTATCAAACTCCAATAACGTTTGGCTGTGCACCGTGCAATAGTACATTATTTGTCATTTTTGACACGCCCTATACGTTTGTTTATAAATATTCTCAGCAAGAAGATAGCCGATACTTGTGGAAACGTTGTAATGTTTTATACTCAGATATTAGCTTGTATCTGCTTGCTGAGAAACCTGTATAATTTTACAGGGGTGCCTGCTTGGGGACACCACTGTCAGTAAGTGTAGTTAAAAAAGGGTTACTACTTGGCAACCTGGCTAAACGTAATGATTAGGAACTTTTGCAGGAATTGTTTACAAGTATTGACTTGCTGTAAAATTTGTGTATACACCGCCGCTTGTGGTCAAGTAGATATAACAAAATGACAATTTCAGTGTTCTAAATCAACCTTACGTGTTGATTGGAGCAAGACTGTTAGCTGCTGTGATGCATAAGACGTTTTTAAGAGTCCGTTACGTTCAATAGGTCACTATAAATACAAGTTTATTTTGTGTACATAGCGGCTTGAATGACCCAATTCCTTATGCGTTAAATTTGAATTTTTTAAAAAGAAGATTGCTTTTTGGTTTCCTTAAAATCGATAGAAATGCACGAATATTGCATACTGGTTGTGACGTAAACGAATCTATTATTTACCCCACAACCGTATGCTCTGTGAGTCAGTTAGCAATCAAGCTGAACAAGCATAACATAGGCCTACCATATACGTCCTCTTTTTGGAGGACATGTCCTCCTTTTTAACGAAAAGCAAGTTGTCCTCCAAAGACAATAAAAAATAGCCAAATGTGCGCCTTTTTGAATTTTTTCCTTAAAAATACCGGCCAAACAGTGCGAGTTGTGGTCATTCTTAATTGAAATTCACAATTTATAGTAAGTTATACTCCATCCCAATTGGACTACAATAATTGACTGCGTGAAATTCGTCAAATATCTTGTGCCCTCATTTTCTTGTGCACAAAAGTAACTGTTAATAATTAATATTCTTTGTCGGGAACACAAAAACTTGTATACCTATATTTAGGCGACACGGTTCCTGAACACAAGGAAAAAGTCTTTACAAATGTACAAGTAGCGTCAACACCATGTTGGTGCTCTTTTAAATCCCCAACGTCGTATATACCACCAGGTAGCAGCGATGTCTGGTCAAGGAATTAACAGGTAAATTAAAAAATAAAGTATCAGTTGAAATTGAAATTGTATCCATTTATGTTTCTTTGCGCGTTAAACCGTTCGACTTTAAATAGTTTTTAACGCAGCCTAATTAAAAAATCGCACTAATATATTTTTTGAATGTCTTTTGAGCGCATTTCCTATCATTTTGTTGGAATTTTCTATTAATGACCATAGGGTGAGTAGTGCCAACGGCATAACGGTAAAGGGGGTATGACAGAAATGTTTCAATGCCAAACGTTCAGTTATAATTAGGTGTTAAAATGTACCTCTTAATCGGAATGTTTTAGTATTAGTTAAAACTATGTAGTTCTCTACAAATGTAAATATTTTAACAGCACAATATTAGCTTCAGAATTTAGCAACAAAGGTGACTGAATTTTAGTAGCAAAAGTAATTAAAGAGTTTTATTAGATTGCCAAACGATTACTAAAATTTTGACGTTTAGATTCAGTGTTCAATCATAAAACGTTAATGTTTCGTTTGTTTAGGGCAGTGGTTCCCAACCTTTTTGTAGTCACGGACCCCTTTTAGAAATTTTATAGGACCGCGGACCCCCAACGTAATTTAGTCTTGTTATGTTTTTCGTTTCCTGCATTATACGTTACTATACTTTCGTTTTGGGGGCAGAATTTTGTTCAACGTTCACATTCCTTTAATCTCAATAAAGTACTGTACTGTAGCAGTCAAATGCAACAAGAGCCTTTCTGGTGTACAATACTTGAAACAAAGCACAATAAGTTATGTTGTTAATGTGTGTTGTGATGTCACAATGGAGGTAACAATCACAAGTTTTTCTGATCCAGAGGTTTGATAAATGGTTTGCACTCATACGCAGGAATGGAAAAACGCTTTGGGAACTTAAAAATATTGTACTGCTGTTAATGCTACAAATGTTTGCCTCCACGGACCCCCTGAAAGCAGCTCACGGACCCCTTGGGGGTCCGCGAACCGCAGGTTGGGAACCACTG